>JAJGOT010000305.1:0-102500 GCA_022457155.1 Cladopsammia gracilis
TAATCTTAGTGATTGAACATTTAAACGGTCTTTAGACCTTTCATCATTACGAATCTGAGCTGCCTTCAGAAGAGATTGGCGTCCATGTTCACTGATGTTCTGTGTCAGTGATTCTCTAGATCGTACACCCTTCTCGTTTGATCTCTGGATTTTGTCTTTCAGACAAATAATAAATTTTTGAATTTCTACTCTCGGTAACTGCGATCGGCGAAGTATTTTGCCAGGTGGCTCAGTAATTGTGGACGTTGACGTTGACGTTGAAGTGGGCTGTTGATTTTTTCTTTCAATCCGAGCCACATGTTCTTTGTTTGTGTACGACTGATAGCACTGCCTGTGATAACCACCCTTAGGCCCTTCAACCCACCTTCGTTTCATAATCTCATAAATCTCATCTCGTCTCCTTTCGGCACATTCCTCAAACGTTTTCCAACTTCTTTCAATGAAACTTGTCAGTAACTTTGCATTCACGCCTTCTTTGTGGCAAAGGCATTTTTCCCAGTTTATAGCACTTGTACTAGCGCAAAACGACCTTTTCCTTGGATTAAGCTCAGTCATCATTTTTTTGTCGCACAAGGAACTTGATACCCTTTGTGGACAAATGGGACACTTAATTAACTTTAATATGTATTCACCGGCTATGTAAACACTTCTTCTTTGAAAAACACCTACAAAACATTTTATTTCCTTTTTCCAATGCAATCCGTTTATAATTCTTCCAATTTAGTAAACAGAAAAGTTTGTTGTAAAAAGAGATCAAGAAAACACCTAATTAACTCATGCGCAAAGCGGCATGAGGTTAAAAAATGGGCTCGGTTTTTCTTGTTGTTATTTTTTGTGTCACGATTTTGCATGCAAATTTATGCACGCATATTTTAGTGTACGCGAACCCTAGAAAGTTATTTTTGTCCCCTATTGTTATAAAAGGCTTCGGGAAGTTTAAACCAATCAGAATCCGTCTACTGAGCACGTGTCTGGATTTTAGGGGGGACTAGAGAGAACCGGAGAAGACTGTCATCAGATTTCAAACAAATATGACCGCTTCTGTACTCCACACTTCAATTTTGCAGACAATCATTTTCCATTACCAGAATGTAAACACGCCTTTTAAGACTTCGAAATGGAAAGAAAAAGTCCTTAAGACGATTTGTATGCCTTTGAAGTGGGGGTTAGAGAGCTGAAAGCGATGGAATCTTCCTGTGAGGATTAGCATCCATTTATCACAAAGCGGGACCGATGCGACAGACTTTACTAAGAATTTTCAAGCATTCCTGGAAAACTACGGTAAAGAAAATAACATTTATGAATGTCCATTTACTTTGTAAGAAACATTTCATAGACTGTTTGTTCTTCGACATGTGCTAAACAAATTTGATTGCGTTGCCGAGCACGGTGTCCTCGATGCGATCCTGTTATCCTGCGATCCTGCGATTTATCGACAAAGCGGGACATCTAAAAGCGCGAAGTCAGCGCGAAGCGGTAGACTTTACTAAGAATTTTCAAGCATTCCTGGAAAACTACGGTAAAGAAAATTACATTTTTGAATGTCCATTTACTTTGTAAGAAACATTTCATAGACTGTTTGTTCTTCGACATGTGCTAAACAAATTTGATTGCGTTGCCGAGCACGGTGTCCTCGATGCGATCCTGTTATCCTGCGATCCTGCGATTTATCGACAAAGCGGGACATCTCGAAGCGCGAAGTCAGCGCGAAGCGGTAGACTTTACTAAGAATTTTCAAGCATTCCTGGAAAACTACGGTAAAGAAAATTACATTTTTGAATGTCCATTTACTTTGTAAGAAACATTTCATAGACTGTTTGTTCTTCGACATGTGCTAAAATTTGCTTGCGTTGCTGGTGTGGTCATGACACGGCTTCCTCGATGCGATAATTTACGCATTTTGCTCTTGAGACTAAACTAATAGATATTCATGAAAATAAAAACGTTCAACTGAGAGAATTCGTTGTCCTTTTTCCCGTGTAAAGGCAAATTGCGATTAAACCTGTTCGAATGTTTTCTTCGTGAAGCCAATAATCACGCTTTCTAAAATAAAGTTTGCTTTCAAGATTTTTTGATTCGCGAAAACATTATCCGAATCATCTTTACGGATAAGAATGGTATTCTATATACACAGGAAAAGTCGAAAATTTTAGAAAACACTAGATATAATAAAGCAGGTTGCTGAATTAAATATGATTTTATGATGTTTATAATATAATTCACAGACCCTAACGCTCTGCGCTGCAGTTAGGATAAATAAATCGCCAAGCCTTCCGGAAGCAGAAAATCACTGAATTCTGATAAGCGTTTAACTCTTTTATTCAAGGGAAAGACCTTTTCATTCAAGGAAAGTATGAGTTTCATTAAAACGTTTTGACCTTTAGAACAAATATTTTGGATAGCGCGCGATCGAATTACATTTCACACGAAATTTGCATATATGCAATCAACCGGGGGGGGGGGGGGGGATGGGGTATGATGCGTCACGCAATATTTATTAACATTTTCACAGTTTTGACATTATAAAAGCAGAATCTCCTGAATCCGATTACATGTTTTTTTTTTCATTACCTCAGATAAATTTAGGGCTTCGAAAAATTTATTGGAAATCCGGGAAGGAAGAGGGGTCCCTGGGGCAAGGAAATCCGGGCGGAGGGGGAGGGGTCAAACAATCTTGCCATCGGGGGGGGAGGTGGATTCTTTCTGGAATAACCCAATGTAATAGAAATAATTCACGGTTTGGAAAGTATAAGACTAGTGTGAGTTTGATCAGGAATCAATAAATTAAATATTCAAAGCGAGTACAAAAAAATTGGTAGCTTCAATCATCATGTCTTGTGTTATGGTGCAATATGTGTCATGCAAAGTTCGTTGACGGGGGATGGGTGCGTGACCCGTTTAAAATAAACCATAAAACTTTCTTACGCAAGCGCATGAATATAGGCTACCCTGTAGCATCTTGTTCCAAAAAAAAAAAAAACAATTCCAACATGGCGTCCAGATTTATGGGCTCCACTTGTAAACAACGCATCATGGGGAAAATGAGGAATGGAACAGGGAAGCAGCCAAATTAAAGAGAAAAATTACTTCTTTCACATTCCCCGTCTTGTAATCACTTGTGAACACAGATGATTTGTGAACAGGCCATAACAGCACCCGTTACTTTTAATCAAATGTGAATTGTAGCGTTTTATAATAAGATGTTATAGGAAATTAAATTCTATTTTGAAACAAGTGTCTCTAATTAAACACCTTAACAAATGTTACCATGGGAACGTGTCACAAATGTATAAACATGTTTTTATATAACAATTCACAATATGGGATACTTTTCTCAAAGTTTAAGTTTAATTTCGTCAGTAGATTACAGACATATAATTCAATTTCTATCTCCTCCCATTGTTCAACGAACAAAATAAACCTACATCCCCACCCACCCCGCCCATAAAAACACCTCCTTTTCTCGCTCATGCACAGGTTTCGTGTCTGGAAACAAGTTGATTTTGGTAAAGTACACCCTAAGCTTTATTTTGATACCAAAGAAATCATGTCCCATGGGGGGTACTACGAAAATGCATTTTTAGCCACTGGTTAGGAATTAGCTCATGGACTAGTAAACGAACTTAACATGTTCACCCCTATACACACTTCTATTTTATGAGAGGGGTGAATTTTTATACGCTGATAGTTATCTTTCCCTTTGTCTTGTCAATTAACTCCCAAAATAGTGTCAATATCTCTCTTAAAAAAATCGAAACGCTGAAACCGCTTATAGAATGCCTTCTTAAAATGCTTGCTTGATAAACTTTAGTTAGCTAAGGGCCGGGTCTCACTAGAGCGAATTTTGATACCTTCAAAATTTTAGGCGATAACTTTTTTGAAAAAATATCTAGGTTCCAGATTTTGGAACGGGTCGCATTAAACAAAATTATCATTTTCCAAAACGCCGGTGACGTGTTGTTTATTAATTACAAGAGCAACTGCATGCGTTACCTTTCACACAATGTCAGTACACAATAACATGTTGTACTTTGTTATATGTTTATTGTTCACTGTTCTTACTCATAAACTGAATGATGGCACCAATAAATTGACCCATCATTGCCATTTGTTGTTGCTGTGTTAAGATTTCCCTCGCACTTCTTAAAGGTATCCATACTTTCCGAGTCGAAACTCCCGTCTTTCCTCTTCTTTCCCTTCTTGCAAGTCTGCACGACTTCTTTTACGTTTTTTTTTTCCTGTCGCTTCTCACCTCCTTCTTCTTTTAATCCCCTGCATCTTCCTTCAGTTTCCCAGACTGATCACCTGAAGCTGCGCTGCTACTAATGCTACTAATGGAGATTTGAATATTTTTTTTTTCGAAAGAAGATTGTGTTGTCCATTTGTATGTGTTTGCTCATTCATTACATAGATTGAAAAGCGATTTTATGTAAACAAAACAAGACTTAGATTTTATACTCGCGTCGCTTTATGCAAAATATGTTGATGTATTTTTGCAATTTTGATTTCCAAAATCAGTTTCTCGGGCATTTTTTGACAAGCAACAATTGTATTTTATTCGGAAAATAGTCGTAATGGTTATTCTAGACGGAGAAAAAGTTGTTTTTGTGAACTTTTGTACGGTTTAAATGTACTGTGCAGACGGTCGGGTAATACTGTTTTTGAGAATTGCTAAATTGAAAAATAGCCCGGTTGTCAATCTTAATTCTTGTGTTTCCGACCTTTCAGCTAAGTTAAGTTTCATCTTAGTTAAGCTTGTTCAGAGGGTCTTCAGAGGGCTTCGCTGTTAGGCTAAGCCTAACTATATATATTATAACTCAATAATGCACGAGGAACAAGGTTTTTTTTGTTTCTTTTATTCTTTTATAAAATATAAACGGTTATAATAAAGCTTACGTCACGTGCGTGCTTTATCGAGATATAATGATCTCGGTTTAACCAATCAAAGCGTGCGCATTTCCTTGAGGATTTTATTATTATTATTATTATTATATATATATATATATATATATATATATATATATATATATATATATATATAACTGGATTTGGGAAAACATGTCTCTAGGAATTTCAAGTGCTATTCGACATTTTGACACTTAAGGCGAATGAAAAACATTTAAAAGTTTCCAGTTAGAGCTTAAAATGACATCTTAATTGCTGGCAACTCACGACAAGTTGCTCTCGGCAAAAGTGATAACTTTTTGCAATGAAATTAACACCATTTGGAAAGTGCACAAATAATGACCTTTTAGCCGTTGAAACGATACGGTTCATGGCAAAACGTTCGCCGAAGATAGATCTAGAATTCGCTTTCCTTGAACCCAGAATGGGTTATCTAAGGCACTATTGCTTTAACTAAACACAGAAGAAGCTGTTTTATGCCTTGCACAGATTATACTAAGCAGCTCGATCGACATACCTGTAATTTAAGCTGATAAGCAATCAGTTGTCAACACCAACTTGAAGGAGCCGGAAATCACACAATAAAATTATTTTGCGGCAGTAGAAAACTTCCGAGAAACTAGCCATAGCCTTTCGAAGCTTTCCACGTTTCTCACAAGCAAAATATGATCAAATAACTCGAAAAATCTCACGCTCTTGGCAAACGAACATCTGTCTTCACAGTAATTTTATTCGAGTTCCCGGATGTAGACTCGCGTTTGACAGGGCAACACAAGCCTCTTGCCTTCCAAATAAACTTTTACCAAGTCTTTTGCCTGGTCAAAACTCAGCAACAATTCGGCTGCCGTTTAATAGATATGACCCGTAGAGGCTACTTTTTGAGGCCAAAGACTTGTTACCGCCAAAAACGAAGCGCACAATATCATAACCTTTTCGTCTTGGCCCGAGATCAAAAGTGTCACCCGTGTAGCCTGAAAAGAGACGAAATACAGTAAGATATTGGACGAGGACAGACTGGGCCAATCGCCGGCTTTCTTTCCCTTACGGGACTTAATGATGTCCTCGGGAAAACTTTGTTCAAGGCAGCCAAAAGGAAATCTGCTGAAAATAACCGACCAATTTATAAACTCATGACCGGACAGTCTACTACAGCTTTTAAGAGGATAAGGATATATAGTAAAAAAAATAATGCTAACAGAAACAACCAGACGGGAAACAAGAGTCAACAAAGAGATCTCAGAGCAATTTCTAGAGATATGTTTTATCAAATCCAGTTAGATATTACTGCTGAACTAAAGGGAGGGACTCCAAATGTGTAATAGATCGCTTAAATGTCTTTCAATGAGGCATATACTGCAGCAAAACGAACCAGCACAAGTTTTCACAATAAGAAAGTGCGATTTTTCGAGATCTAAAAAATGAGTGTTTTAGAGGCAACATGGGATCCCATCTAAACTTTGCCAAGTCAACTTAAAATAAATTGTACTGGCCACAATATAGGTTAACAGTCTAGTATAAGCCAAATTTTTTTCTAAGAGGCCTAAGCTCATTACGAGAGGGCTAGTTTAAGTCTTTTTGCTGGGCATTTTATTGAGACAGGGTCCACCAATAATTGGATTTGTGTCACACATACATAATATATATAGATAGGCTGAGCCTAACAGCGTAGCACTTTGAACAAGCTTAACTAAGGTGAAACTTAACTATGTTGAAAGGTCGGAAGCACAATAATTAAAATTGACGACCGGGCTATTTTTCAATTTTAGCACTTCTCAAAAACAGTAAGCTTAAGGCTTATTACCCGACAGTCCGAACAGTACATTTAGACCGTACAAACGTTCACAAAAACAACTTTTCTCTGTCTAGAATAACTAGTACGACTACTTTCCAAATAAAATACAGTTGCTGTTTGCCAAAAATTGCTCAAGAAACTTATTTGGAAATCAAAATTGCAAAAATACACAAAAATGTTTGCATAAGGCGACGCGAGTGAAGTCTAAGTCTTGTTTTGTTTCCATAAAATCGCTTTTCAATCTATGTAATGAATGAACAAACACATAAAAATGGCCAACACAATCTTCTTTCGACAAATTTGATTCAAATCTCCATCAGTTTATGTTTAAAAGCAAAACGCGTACCATTTTAATATAGCGCATCAAGCTGCCTTCGATGAAATTCAAGAAATCGATACAAGTGAAGTTAAGCTCGTTTTAAATAAAATAATTCTCCAAAACTACACAAGAACAGAAAGAAAAATTCAATCACAGATTGATATCAACATAAATTCCCATCGCAAAATGTAATCTGTTCAGTTTACCTTTGAGTCCCTCGCTTGCTTGTTAATTCTCTCGCATTGAAATGAAGTTCCTCGAAGCAAGATTTTATCTCAGAAAGCTCTTCTTTTTCTACTAAAGCGGCTTCTGAGTATCCCTCAATTAGTATCCCTGTCTTGAGTAGCAAACCGCGCAAAAATGCAGACAAATAACGACTTTACTTGTCCGCTAAACACTGACCAGCGAAAGATCCAAACTTTTTAAAACATGTTTACCGAGCTAACGGCTGTGTAGCCGCGCGAAAAACAAAGCCTCAAAGATCCCGGATGTTGATGACGTCGTACGCGCATGTTTTGCGAAGTCATACGAGCCCGCGAGCTAGCCCAAAGCGTACGGCGGGCGTTCGGCGGGCAGACAACGCGCCCGCGAATCATTCCGCTAGCCATGACCATGAAAAATGACGGGCATGGGTTTATGAGTATGGTGCTGCGCAGCCAGGCCTTCGGCCTGGCAAGTGCTCCGCTATTAATTTTCTAACTGGATTTGGTAAAACATTATACTGGGTATCAAATAATTAGTAACCCAATTCTCTATTCAATTGGTTGAGATCACAGGAGGTTACTGGTGCTGAAAAGTGGTGTTATCCAAAAAATAACAACTCAATAGTGAAAGTGGCATAAGATTCTCCCAGCAGTAACAATACTATATTTTGGATACAGGTCATGGGAATTACGAAATTGATTACAAAACATGAATATTCAAGATGAAGCAACAGATTCTCTACAAATATCATAAGCAATGTATAGAGGCCTAGATGGAGAATTCGTAGGTTAAGACCAGGACTTAGGCCTTCATGACCAGTTAGCCCCTTTAAAAATCTCGAAATCAAAATTAATTTGTTGATGTACATTCTCCTTACTGGTGTCAATACAGTTCACATAGCCATATAACTACAGTGAATTTGTATTCAATTTCCACAGACAACTCATGTTGAAGGTGATCAGGTTCTCAATTTGCATAATCTTTGTACTTGCTCGTACAGTGATATTGTAAGGAGATTTAAGATACTGATCACCGTTCCAATAATAAATGTGAAGCAGTAATGTTGATGTGTCATGTGTTTACCTACATGTATACAGTTGCTACAGATTAGATGGTCATGATTGCTAACAGAAAATTGTTTTTTATTAACAAAATGTTTTTTATCCAAATTGTAAAGAGAAATTCTCCTTACTAAACCTCGAATGTTATTTCTTATTGAACTATTTCATGACGAATGCTGTAAACTGAAGATACCGTATTCGTTTTCAAAGCACATTTCACTCACTGTACATTCACAATCATGTAATTGTTGTATATTTGGGAAATAATTTCCACCTTTGTGATCTGTAGTTTTGATCATTTATCTGTAGTTTTGATCATTTAAAAAGTTCCGTAGTGACCAAAGAGAAAATATCAATAAACATCAAATTACAGTGTGTACTATAAAGAGAATTATTTTCAGTGTTTGATTATCCTCTCAGTAGTTTAGCCACTAAAAATCTCTTTTTTTTGCAAAGCCGGTGATTTGAGCTACAGTTCTTAATCGCTCTTCTTCTCTGAGCCTTTCCTGTAATCAGTGTTTGCTTTTTCCTACCGTCTCAGGTATGAAAGATATTCGTCACGAATATTTAGCTGGTCGTGTAATTCTTGCCGCCTCTCGTTGCGTCTACAAAAAAAATCATTTTGTCCGACACTTCCAGTCGGTGTCGCCTCTCCTGATAGGTTTCGTTCAGAATTCTAATGGCGGCAATCGGTCAAGGCGTTTGAACCTAGTCAAACGGTGTGCCTTTTCTCATTTGCATTAGAAATTGGTTGTGTTTCACCGAGACTAAACATTTTTTCACAGAGTAAGGGTAAACCGCCGCCGGCACGGCCGCCATTAATATTTGAGAGAGCGCCATTGTCAGCGGTCGCGATTTTTGTTGCCAGGTAACTGTCGGACACCATCAAGTGTATATATATATATATATATATATATATATATATATATATATATATATATATATATATATATATATATATATAATATATGTAATTATATTTTTCGCTCGAATTGACGCGGCTCAGCTCCCGAGAGACGACAAATTTATTAACCTCGCTTCGCGAGGAACAAGAAAATGCTCAGCCGATCGTGTGGCGCGTTGGTCGAATTGTTAATGTTGTTTTTTTAATCATTGTAATATTGACTTTAAATAGCAGCCTGTTCACCTGACAGCTAAAAAAATATAGTTGCGTGACAGAGTACATCACTTCCGGGCCGGAGGCATTTATGTTCAGTTTGCTTTTGTTTTCTTTTTACTTTAATTTCCATATTCTTGTCTTGTTATTCTTATTTTTAAGGAAACACAAAATCATATGAAAACAAAAGTCATGCCATATAAAACTACACTATTATTCTGCAATCTGAACACAGTGTGTAGTCTGGCCGGAATGGTGGAAGGGTGTGGCGAGGGGGGAGGGGTGGCGTTGGCTCGAAGATTGGCCAAGGCAAGGAGCGAAAATATTGCGAGGGTCGCGCACTTCCGGTATTTTTGCTGCCCCCCTGTAAACTTATTAATGAAAATAGTGATTACGAATAGGGATTAAAAATTAGAGTAATAACTTTATTATAATCAAACAATAACTGTTGATTTCTTTAAATAAAAAATAGGGTTGAGCAACTTTTATATACAGGGGTATCGAATGGTCTCTTCAAATTTTCAAGTGCTCACAATATGTGTCCTTTGCTCAATTTGCTCGCAAAATTTAGAATAGGCCATTTGCACGATGACGCCATTTGACTACTACT
Organism: Cladopsammia gracilis; assembly: GCA_022457155.1. Classification (NCBI taxonomy): domain Eukaryota; kingdom Metazoa; phylum Cnidaria; class Anthozoa; order Scleractinia; family Dendrophylliidae; genus Cladopsammia; species Cladopsammia gracilis. The sequence goes on from JAJGOT010000305.1 coordinate 10,009, forward strand.
ACCAGAATTCATTTCGTTTTTCCTTTCTTATTTAAATTGTGTAATCCCAGTGCGGTTTAAATAACAATAGCCCTAATTTGCACCACAAAACAAAAAACTGAAGGATTCTGGTAGTAGTAGTCAAATGACGTCATCGTGCAAATGGCCTATTTACTCGCATTCTCGTTAAAATTTGCCGATTGCACGAAATTTTATAAATCGTCATTTGTAGGTTTCTTTTTTTTTCGATTGCAAGAATTTTTTGAAATTGTTTGATTTTTGGTAACATGCGCTCTTAACTCTAAAACACCCTCAAATGTAAGTTACCATCGTCTCGCGAGACGCGTCTCGTTTCTCTCGAGACGCGTATCGTTTCTCTCGAGATGCGTCTCGTTTCTCGCGAGATGCATCTCGTTTCTCTCGAGACGCGTCTCGTTTCTCTTGAGACGCGTCTTGTTGCTCGCGAGAAGCGTCTTGTTTCTCGTGAGTGCACTGGAAGTATCGTATAATCGCTTCCAGCTCTGGTTTGTTCGACATTGTTGTGTATGAACATATTGTATGAAGGCTTGTTTTGTGTATCGTATCGTAAGTTGATTGGCGCGGGAAACGTGCCTAGGATATTCATTCATGAACAACGCGTATATTTTTTTTAATTCTAAGGCGTCTCTTAAGAAAGTTTTACCCAAAATGGCCATTTTATCTCGTTAATGCGCATGCGCATAAAACGAGATTTCGGAATCAATACGAAAAAAGGGACAAAAGTTGTTAACAAAGGTTTCTTTGTTAAATTTTGTGTACTTTTGTCCGGGGGTTTTCTTCTCTCTTCTTTATAGAAGCTATATTAGGGCTATAATATATATAGATAGCCCAAGGCTAACAGCGTCGCACTTTGAACAAGCTTAACTAAGGTGAAACTTAACTAAGCTGAAACTTAACTAAGGTGAAAGGTTGGAAGCACAAGAATTAAGATTGACGAACGGGCTACTTTCAATTTTAGCAATTCTCAAAAACAGTATTACGCGACCACCTGCACAGTACATTTTTATAGACCGTACAAAAGTTCACAAAAACAACTTTTCTCTGTCTTGAATAACTAGTACCACTAGTTTCCGAATAAAATACAGTTTATGTTTGTCAAAAATTGCCCGAGAAACTGATTTGAAAATCAAAAATTGCAAAAATACACAAACATATTTGCATAAGGCGATGCGAATGAAGATAGAACTGTACTATAAAATCAAAGTCTTGTTTTGTTTACATAAAATCGCGTTTCAAACTATCTAATGAATGAACAAACACATAAAAATGGACAACACAATCTTCATTCGAAAAAAAATATTCAAATCTCCATTAGTTTACGTTTAAAAGCAAAACGCGTGCCATTCAATTATAGCTCATCGAGTTCAAGCTTTCTTCGATGAAATTCAAGAGATCGATACAACTGAATTTAAGCACGTTTTAAAATCAATTCTCCAAAACTAACAATAACACCAATAAAAAGTGACTCACAGATTGATATCAACAAAAATTCTCATCGAAAACTGTAATCTGTTTTACCTTTAAGTCCCTCGCTTGCTTGGAAATTCAAATCTCCGCTTCTGGTTCTGAAATCCGTAGAAAACAAACATCTCCCGCATTTGATAAAAACGTAATACATGAAGTTCCTCGAAGCAAGATTTTATCCCTGAAAGCTCGTTTTTTTTCCACTAAAGCGGCTTCTGAGTATCCCTTAATTAGTATCCTTGTCTTGAGTAGCAAACCGCGAAATATTCAGGGAAATAACGCCTTTAATTTAAACGGTTTTCTCCGCTTAGTTAATTCACAGCAAAACATCAAAGTGTTTTTCTAGCGGACGTGACATTCGGCCTTGTAACCGCGCGAAAAACAAAGCCTCGCTTTGGTTTCAACATGACGTCGTACGCGCATGTTTTGCGACGTCATACGCGCCCGCGAGCTAGTCCTGTGCGACGGCGGCGGAGGGCACACGCGCGCCCGCGAAACATTCCGCTAGCCATGACCATGAAAAATGAAGGGCATAGGTTCTTTGGGTATGGAGCTGCGCAGCCAGGCCTTCGGCCTGGCAAGTGCTCCGCTATTAGGGCAGTGAGGATGGTTGGTTAAAGCGGTTAGGATTTCAAGAAGGGCGTCAGACGTTCTACGCTGTTTGCGTTTTACGCTTTTTGTTTCCTGTGTGGATGTGTCGGAGACGTTCTACGTTCTTTGCGTCTTATGCTTTAGAAATTTCACGTTGTATCTTTGTCCGCTTTTTTAGGTTTATAGCAGAGTTGTTTTCAACTATTTTAGAGCTATGTTCTCATCGCCTGACAGATTGTTTCTTATCTGGGATTTATTGTTCTGTGATTTTAAGCACAGATAAAATGTACACATGTTAAATAAAAAGAGACATTTTTCGCTAAGAAATTTCACCCTGTATCTTGTTCGCTTTTTGAGTTTTATAGCTGACATTGTGCGCTACGAACGCGCTCGACGAAGCTAAGAAATTTCACCCTGCATCTTTGCCTGCTTTTTGAGGTTTATAGCAGAGTTGTTTTTGAATTGTTTTAGAGCTATGAGGTCATCGCCTAATAGATTGTTTGTTATCTAGGATTTGTTGTTTCTGTGGTTTTAACCACAGGTAAAATCTACACATGTTAAATAAAAAACACGCGACTTTTTGCACGGGAAAGTGTGTTATGAGTGGTTTTAATGAGGTCCACGCAGCTATAAAGCGTAGCGAATACAAGCTAAAATTAAAGCTTTATGCTTTTTGTTTCCTGTGTGGATGTGTCTACGCTCGTTGCGTCTTATGCTTTAGAAATTTCACGCTGTATCTTTGTCCGCTTTTTGAGGTTTATAGCTGACATTTTCCGCCCTCGACGAAGCTAAGAAATTCCACCCTGTATCTTTGTGCGCTTTTTTGAGGTTTATAACAGAGTTGTTTTTCAACTGTTTAAGAGGCATGACCTCATGGCCTGACAGATTGTTTCTTATCTAGGATTTATTGTTTCTGTGGTTTTAAGTAATGATTATGCAATAGTATGCAAGAGAGGTGAGATTTTGCCTATTCAGCTAACAAAAAATTTTCGGTTTGATTATGCAAGAATATGGATTTGGCTTTTGTGCTATTTTGGAACAATTAATCATTGCCATTACGGTTTGATTATGCAAAAGTACGTAAAAGACGTAATAATTTTGCTGATTTTGTTAACAAACGTTTATCAAGCAAAGAGGTGAACATTTATTATCGGTTATATGAAAATATAAACTTTCCGGTGGGAAGATGTGTTAAATTGACAGCGCATTTATTATTTATTTCTCTCTCTGACTTGCCACTCAAATAATACATTGTCTTTTTGTCAAATAGAGACAAAATCTACCTTGAAAAAAAATCAACACGCTGAAATCGCTTATAAAATGCTTCTTAAAATGCCATAATTATACAATAGTATACAAAACAGCTCAAATTTTATAATACACAGTAGCCAGCAGATACACTTCGACTCGAATAGCGCGCTTGACGATGCGCAACCCAAAATACCGCTCCTCGAAACCACGAACCTATTCCCAAACCATTTATAGAATATTTCACATAACTCTTCACGTGATTAGTAATATCATTGTAAATTAATATGACGCTAAAGACTTATTATATAATCAGATAAGTATACCATGAAACTTCACCTTCAAAGCCATTCATTTCATTAATTAAACTAACATTAAACTAACATTAATTAAGCGGGTTTGTAGATATTTAAATTTCATTTCTTTAAATTTAGATCAATTAATTAATGTAACCGTGTTGAAATCCAATAAACCAATAAACTTACAAAAACTGTTTATTAAAAGTTTGATAGCAAATCTTACTACAATATCTATAGTTCTTGGATTTTCCGCGCGACTATTTCTCGCAAAAACTCCTGCAAGAACGGGAGAAAATCCGCATGTCTTGCAAGACACGTACGCCGACGAAAAATACCGCTTCGAATCTCGAAGAGCATCCTTCAAACTGCTGCAGATTTTGTATGAAAGTTTTCTGCATTTAGCCGTTTGCAACGAGGATTTTAGTTTAGACTGAGTTTTAAAACCTTTCAAAAGCAGCGTCCAATGGACTGAGGGCAAGTCTGTCACTTGTGGTTTCCCGTAGTGTTGCGCTCCGTTGATTTTGACCTCACTTTAGCGTCCTTTTTTGCCTCGCATTTGATGTGTTCTTTTAGCCATTAATATTGGCATGTACGTTTTTATATACGAAAGCTTTGAATTTCTCTAATTTTTCTCTCTGAAATACCGGACATGACAGGATCTAAAATTATCTGTCGGCTGTGAACAGCGTCAATGTCTTTCCTGCTATTCCCAGCGGTCTCACTTAAGCATATATAAGGAGAATCCATTCTATAAACGCTCTCCTTTCTCGCACGTCCGTGTCGCGTACGTTTATATGGCTCACGCTCCAAAATCGCAGTTCAAGTTCAACGACCTCGCCAAGAACGAGAAGCCGTCGTTGCAGCCCAAATTGTACTTCATTAGCCCCAACAGTTTCCAGCTGTCGCTCCAAGACGTGTACCACCCCGCCACCTGTAGAGTAAATTGAGGTATTCTGCTCCGTCTTTCTCTTCCGTTTTTGCTTTAGCACTCCCAGTCGTGCTTCAGTTCTCGTTTCTCCCTATGTCGTTTCGTTTTTCGTATCATTATTTGCCTTTCTGTAGCCTCGGCCCAGTTTGTGTTCCCTATTGTCATTCCCTATTGTTCTTTATTGTCATGCCGTGGCTTTTGCCATGTTTACCCCTATTTGCATTTCGTTCGTTTTGCCCGTTGTTTTGGAGTTTTTACTGCTTATTTTTACCTTTTCGCGTCAACTTGTTTTCGTTGTTCGCTATTTATTTCACAAGTCCTTGCTAGCACGCCCCTTGCTCTTTCACAAATTTCTGTATTGTCCCATGGGTCCTCCCTTTGTCATAGTGCCCTCGCATTTTACTCCCTTTTATGGGGGGGGGGGGGGGGGGTTGTTTCCATTTCCCTTGCGTTGGCTCCTTAGTTTTTTCACGTCACTTTTTTCGTTTTATAATGGCGGTGCCTGGAGGGGTTACAAAGCCCTCTCGGATTACCGGGCGCCAGGGCCGCCATTCCCCGGGTTTACTCTTAGTTTTAGAGGTTTTGTTAAAGTTTAAGATCACTTTCCCTCCCGGGGTTATTAACACGATTTTCCCTTTATCCCCACACCCGGGGAGTGGCGACCCGTAGTTTCTGTCTTTGTTTGAGTTTTGGCCCCGTTCTTTGACATTTAGTCCCACGTTATTTAATATTTGAGGGTTAACAGTTTTGGCCCCGTTTTTGTTTTGTGGGTTAACAGTTTAGCCCCACGTGTGTTAGTATTTGCGGGTTAACAGTTTTGGTCCCGCTTTGTTTTGCGGGTTAACAGCTTTGTCCCACATGATTTATATTTGCGGGTTAACAGTTTTGGCCCCGCTTGGTTTTGTTGGTTAACAGTTTAGTCCCACGTTATTTAATATTTGCGGCTAAACAGTTTTGGTCCCGCTTTGTTTTGTGGGTTAACAGTTTAGTCCCACATGATTTAATTTTTGCGAGTTAACGGTTTCGGTCCCGCTTTGTTCTGTGGGTTAACAGCTTTGTCCCACATGATTTATATTTGTGGGTTAACAGTTTTGGTCCCGCTTAGTTTTGTGGGTTAACAGTTTAGTCCCACATGATTTAATTTTTGCGGGTTAACAGTTTCGATCCCGCTTTGTTTTTGTGGGTTAGCAGCTTAGTCCCACATGATTTATATTTGCGGGTTAACAGTTTTGGTCCCGCTTTGTTTTGTGGGTTAACAGTTTAGTCCCACATGATTTAATTTTTGCGGGTTAACAGTTTCGGTCCCGCTTTGTTCTGTGGGTTAAAAGCTAAGTCCCACATGATTTAATTTTTGCGAGTTAACGGTTTCGGTCCCGCTTTGTTCTGTGGGTTAACAGCTTTGTCCCACATGATTTACATTTGCGGGTTAACAGTTTTGGTCCCGCTTAGTTTTGTGGGTTAACAGTTTAGTCCCACATGATTTAATTTTTGCGGGTTAACAGTTTCGATCCCGCTTTGTTTTTGTGGGTTAGCAGCTTAGTCCCACACGATTTATATTTGCGGGTTAACAGTTATGGTCCCGCTTTGTTTTGTGGGTTAACAGCTTAGTCCCACATGATTTCATTTTTGCGGGTTAACAGTTTTGGTCCCGCTTTGTTTTGTAGGTTAACAGCTTAGTCCACTCTACGCCTTCAGGTTTGAGTCTGGCTATCGGATGTTGTTTGAGTCTGGGTATCGGATGTTATTTCGGGTCGGAGTCTGGGATTGAGTATGGGTGGTCTGTCGGTTCTGTCCCTGTGATCTTGGTACCCCCGCTGCTAAGACTGCTAAGGACGCCAGGTCTCCCATTCTCATTATATAAGTGCAAGTGAGACCGGTGAAAATAGTTTACTGTCTGTGTTACTGTCCACCTCGCAAAGCCCAAGAGCAGCTGTGGCTATTGCTACCTCCTGTGGGAGAAAGAAATCAATAATTCTTACCAGGATTTTCGATTGCAGTTATTGAAGATCGGAAATTTTAAATAAAACTATCAAATTTTCCCGCTTATCGCATCAATAGTCAAAAATACTTTACCTGGCACACTTTTGAAAAAGCTCGTGATCCTTCTTGACATTCCGAACGGAGAAACGAAGAAAAATAGAACAACGTTTGAGTTAGCACAGTCAACGAGCAAACCACATGCTTCCATACGTGCAAACATTTCTGTGTGGGCAAATCGCCCTAGTCCCGCTCATCCGTGTCTCTCGATCATACGGTAGGAACGCCTGTGACATTAACTGCTGCCGCACGGCCATACCGGCCTTGGACGTAACGCAAATATGCAAGAATACAGTAGACGCGTTTTATTACTTTCAAGTAGTGAAATCCATATTTTTTCCATGTCAACTGGAGACATAGAAAATAAATCCCAGCAAAACCATTCTAACCTATATTTAGAATATTCAATAAGTCTACTCCAACTACGTCCCTCGTAGACTTTTCTCACCACTCTAGACGCAATGAGACCGCCGCCACCTAATAGTCAACCTTTGACTATCAACATTCTTTTTTTATTAACCTCACATTCTAACACATTAACGAGATGGCTTTAAGAGCCCTTTGATTTGTAATAACAAAGCGAGACTTGACCCGCATTAGGAAGATTTTTGCGATTGTTACAAAATGAAACTTCGCGATCGGTATTTAATTCGGCGGTAGCGCGGACGTATTTACATCTTCTTCTGAACTGAATAATTCGTGTAATTCAACAAGTAGATTCGATTTCGTTCAATGGCCAACTACATCGAAATCAAGCGAACGAATTAAGAAACATTTGTGACTTTTTGAGACGACTGTCAGGCTAGTTACCAAACCAGCTCAAATGACTGAACTGGCTCAAATGACTGAAATGACCAACCGTACCTGTCTCAAATGACCAAACCAGCTCAAATGACTGAACTGGCTCAAATGACCAAACCAGCTTGTATGACTGAACTGGCTCAAATGACTGAACTGTCAAAATGACCGAAGTGGCTCAAATGACCAAACCAGCTCAAATGACTGAACTGGTTCAAATGACTGAAATGACCAAACCAGCTCAAATGACTGAAATGACCAAACCGGCTCAAATGACCAAGCCAGCTCAAATGACTGAACTGGCTCAAATGACTGAAATGACCAAACCAGCTCAAATGACTGAAATGACCAAACAGGCTCAAATGACCAAACCAGCTCAAATGACTGAACTGGCTCAAATAATTGAAATGACCAAACCGTCTCAAATGAGCAAACCAGCCCAAATGACGAAACCAGCTCAAATGACTCAACTGGCTCAAATGACCAAACCAGCTCAAATGACTGACATGACCAAACGGGCTCAACTGACTGAAATGACCGAACTAACTCAAATGACTGAAATGACCAAACTGGCTCAAATGACCAAACCAGCTCAAATGACTGACCTGGCTCAAATGAGTTTAGGTTTTTGTCGAGGGTCGAGGGTCGAGGGTCGAGGGTAAAATGTCGAGGGTCGAGGGTAAAATGTCGAGGGTTCAAAAATGTCGGCGTTTTTTTTATTTTGCACTCGGAATGAATTCGGCGGATAAAAGAAGAGCCGGAACCAAAACATTTTATTTGACGAACCTAATCTATTAAACCTGTAGAACCTTTTCGTCTCACATTAACACACAGACGACCGGGCGAACTTTGCAAAACTGAATGAACAATTTGAGTGTAAACACTTCGGCTATATTATAAACAAGAAAAACAATGAAGGTTTTCCTCTATAATATATTACAGTAAAACCGTTTTCATCGAAGTTTATTAGACAAGAGTTCTCAGAAGAATCGTCAACATTACCAGTTTTCTTTTAAACAATTCATTTTTTCCCCCTTCGAATTGGCGCGGCCAAAATAATTGCAGCGTTCGCAAGTAGTTAGAAAAGGCCGGTTCTGGCTCACAGCAGAAATACGCCCAAAAAAACTTACCCTCAATCAAGCATGAATACACCAAAAAAATTACCCACCAACTCAACACATTCCCACTCTCCCAAATCAATGCACAAACTCAACACATTCCTACTTCCCCAAATCAATGCACATTATTCACTAGCAGAAATACGTTCAAAACAAATTACCCACTAACTCAACACATGCCTACTTCCCCAAATCAATGCACATTTTTATCAAGCACAAATACGCCCACAATCAACTGGTGTGGATTTTCATTCCTTCATGGAAAAAGTAAAAGAAAAGAAAAATGTCTGATTCCGAAGAAGAAATTTATGATGGCACTCCTGAAATTATTCAAGAAACATATACAACAGGGCATTCTCACAAAAATTCCAGACTGGAACATTTCAAAAATATCATCCGCAAAAATCAGGGAAAGAACCACATTGCACTCAAAGATCTTGAGTTTTATCAAAAAGAAATTCTTTCCCAAATTCCCCTACACGAAGTCACAAGAAAAAAGTCAGGGAGTTTGTCAAAGCTTCCAAATGGAAAAAAAGTCAATGGCAACGATCATGAAATTTTCAATCACATAATGAATCACGATGGGAATGAGTATGAGCATCTTGAAAAGTTCCTCATTGATGATTTTAAATATTTTTCACTTGAGTATGATGATCTTCATCTAAACAGAAAAAAGTTTCTCAATTTAAATCAAGTTCTTTTCTCCCTTCTGAAAAAGAATGGTTTCAACCCAAATGATGATGATTTCAAGCTTCTTGTTCTCCTATCCAAAAGGGCGGAACAAGAAAAAATAATCCAAACAATCTTCAAAAAATTAAATTGGAAAGAAAATGGACCTTGAAGAAACATCTTCCGACGAAGCTGAGCGAAGCGAAGCTGAGCGAAGCGAAGACAGCGATCATGAATTTTGTTCAACTTGCTCCGAAGAAGAATCAATGAGCGAAGATGAATCCCCAACCACTTCAGATGAGGAATTCATTGTCACCACTTCCGACGAAGAGGAAGAGGAAACCATCTCCCAACTGATTGATGAAAATAAACAACTCATTGCAGAAAATGAAAAACTCAGGAAAAAACTCAAAACCCAATGAATATGACTGCCAACGCATTCATATTTCTCCAACATCACTCAATGGGATCCACGAATTGAATCTGTCATTTCCATTTCACAAGTGCTTCTCCACTCTCTTCATCTCGTTCTAACTCTTCATTAATCCGGAAGACATCTTGCTCGGTGCGTTGGAGTTCTTGTGTATAGAAGGAACCTGTCACTTCTTCTCCCAACAAGTCTTCCAACTTATACGTCACTGGTTTCGTATGCATCACTTCCTTCACCACAAAAAGTTCTTCTGTCCAGTTGGGGGTGAAACCTTTATCGAAAACTTTTTGCTTGAACTTTGTGATTCTCACTCTGTCTCCAACTTTGAATTTTACCACGCCACGTTTCACCCAGAGTTGGTCCTCAAAGAGATTTGCGAAAACTTGTCTCTCATTCTTTTTCAAACTAGCTTCCACTGGAGTCATGCCAATGCTTGAATGTTTGGTGTTGTTATAGTCATTCACCACCTTCCCCAGATGATCAAAATAAACTGTGTTATTCCTAGCACTAAACATATTCCAGATCCGGTTTTTGATTGTTCTGTTCCATCTTTCAACCACAGATGATTTTTCTTCATTTTGAGTTGAATAGAGTTCCACGTCATTTTCACCCATCAAAGTCTGAACAGTTTTGTTCCAAAACTCTTTTCCTTTGTCAACCCAAATCATCTTTGGTTTTCGTTCCTTGAAGATGTTCTCAAACGCATCAGCAACTGACTCTCCTCGTTTATTCATCAAGGGGCGGATCCATTCATATTTGGAGAAGACATCGATAACCATCAACAAATATCGAATGTCTTCATTCCATTCAGCATATTTTCCCATTTCAACTAGATCTGCTGCCCATATTTCATCAATCCCTTTCACAAGGACTTTTCGCTTTGGAAACTTTCTTCTGACTGGCTTGTGTAACTCATTTGCTAGATTTTGAGACCAGTCATCACTCAAAATCTCTTCCCGTTTTTTGGCACGCCTAATCCAAGTTTTTGTTTCGTGTTGATCAGAAATCTTGCTGTTTGGCCCCATTTAGGCATTTCACCATAGGGAATCTGGTCCAATGCAGCAACCATTTGCCTATCGCAATCACCTTTCTTTGTTTTCTCACTTTTAGTTCGATCGTAACAAATGTCGCGATAAGCAGAAATTTCATCCACTTTATTATACGGTTTATCTATCCATTGCAATACTTCTCCTGTATCAGGATCATATTTCAGCTGATCCTACAAAGGATTGTAAGGTCCCATATATTTATACTGACCTGGAGTGAATCCAGCGTTTGGTCTTGGTAGTTTTCCTATCGGTGCGTGGATATCCACAGCTCCACCATCCAAATCTTTTCGGTCGGACTTGTATCTTCTGTTTGGTCGGACGGCCACACTCAGTTGGTTCATCATATCAGACGCTGTTTTTACTAGAAATGGTTTTGTTTTTTCCAACGCAAAATCCACTGCTTTTTCTGTGCTTTTTTATTTCGCAGCAATTCACTTGCTCCAAATCTTCCCATTTCAACTGTTTTCTTTCCCAACCAGAGCAAAGCATGTGCCATACCCGTCAAAGCCAGTTCACCAAAGCCCCCACCTTGTGAGGGCCGACTCAGTTTCCCTGTGGCTTTCCCTTCACAAATTTTGTCTTTTTGATTCCGCAGGAAGCGCAGTGACAGAAAAACATCGTTCTCCCATTTTTGGCAGTCATGTATCCAGACGGTTCCACGCACCCAGTGACGCGTTTTTCTTTTACACAATATGATTCCATTTTCAGTTGAAATATTCTTTTATGAACGTTTCATTTTTCATGGAGTCTTTCAAATCAAACACAGCCAGGCAATCATAGAAAGACCTGCTATGAATCTCATTCAAGAAATACAGGCAATAATAACCGCATCTGACTGACTCCAAAGCTTGAATTGGATGCCCTCCATTGACAATATACGGTTTCTTCAACTTCCGAGCATATTCCACAAACTCAATTGGAGGCGGCAGGCAAAATGAATCGAAATAGTAAGCAGATCTTTCTGCACAAATGTTGCCACCCAATGTGTCCCATTCCCAATTGAATCATCCAGATTGATGATGCAACAACCTGTTCTATGAATATGATCCGTTGAGTCTCTTGAAAAGATTCCTTTGAACGCTGGAATTTTCAGAAACTTCACCCAGTCCAGAAGATCAAAATTTGACAAGGGGATATCTTTCCAAGGAGGTTTCACAGAATTGCTCCTAGAACTGGGATGCTGTTGAATGGACTGTTGTCTCCTAACAGTAGGCCAGCTCCTTTCAGTTGATTTTTTCCCTTTCCCACGTCCTTGTCGCGGCCATTCCCCAATGAATGGAGGAGGCATGAATGGTTTTGGAGCCACTTGCAGCCCGGCAGCAGCTTTCCCAGGAACTTGCAACCCCGAGCCGAATAATTTCGATGCCAGCTCAATAGCCATCGGGATTCCTATAGCAGCTAGTGTTCCAAAAAGTCCTCCATTAATTTGTCGCTGTGTGGGTTTGAAATTTATTCCACTGCCCAGCTTAAGTCCTCTTTTAACGGAATCTAATTGGCTTTTAGTTAACTCTTTGACTCTCCCAAGTTGCGGAAGAAAGTTGAATGGCACAGCAATATCTTTTCCGAATATTTTATCAATCCCCAAGCTCCCCAAAGCACTCAATGCTCCAGTCGCAAGATGTGGAGCCACTTTGGAGACCCCCTTTGTTGCAAATGGAAGCAGCTTCGATCCCAGGGAAATCAATGAGGTCCAAAGGCTCCCACCCACAACTTTTCTGATTTGTGTTTTAGAGATTGACAATTCAACTCCCCGTCCCAAACTGATTGCTTTTTGAACTTTGTTTATTTGTGTCTTTGTCAACAACAGTTCATCTGGCCCTTTCAATTCATTTCGCGAAAGTCTCAATGTTATTGAAGAGTTATTTTTCACAGCTTTTGCAAGCTTTGTTTTTTGCCCATCTGATAATTTCACACCATATGGAATATACGACGTCATTTCGATATTTTCAATATCGAAATAACTTTTAGAAGTTTGTTTGATGCCGTATACAGCTCAATTTCTTTTTCATGCAACACCAAGGCGTTCAATGTGTACTGTGTTGCATTTGCTCCATTCAATTCGTATCGGAAAGTCAGAGACACAGCCCCATCTTTCACATCATCTTCTTGGTTTCGGAGATCGAAGTAAAGCATTCCATAAAGATTTTTAAAATTTGCTCGGGTAATCAACGGTCCGCTCAAAACGTCATTATAAGCGGAATTGAATGCCATCAAAGCTCGATAAAGCCTAGATTCCTCATCCGAGGTCATTTCCAATTGAGGGTAATAAATTGAGTTGTTCAACTCCAGTTGGGCTCGACTGAAGTGCCGGTTGTTTGCTCCAATGCTGAATGTCTTGAACTTGAAGATATCATGTTCTTGACTATTGTAAGATGCTGTCGGAACAACCCAAATCAACACATGCCTCGGTCTCCGAATTCCAGTGGAAATCCGAAAGTAGCTATTCACAGCTGCTGTTTGTGCTATTTCGTGGTGCTCTTGCAAATACGTCCACTTTTTCGGTTTCAGATAATCTTCAAGATATTGTTTCAAGCCTTTTCCGTTGAAAATGATTTTAGGGCACCACAATCTGAGTTTAGTGACAATTGCTTTGGAATCTGGCGCGGCGCCTTTTCTGAAAATTATGTTGTTGTCACTAGTAGTTATGAAATTGTCCCTTCTAGGGCATATTCCTTGGTACTTTTTTCCCATATTTTTATATTTATTTCCGAGATCCAAAATTTTTGAAATTTTTCAACCCATAATCCCCGTCATTTTCTTGCGAATCCCTGTCATATTTTTTAGATTTTAAAGGGAGATCAAGACCTGATTATTCCCGAGATCTTTTTGTATTATTAGCAAAATTTACGAGTAAATTTCAGTTTTTTTAAAGGTAAATAAACATAAATTATACGGCAGATCTTGATTGTTGGTTCACTTTCTGTTTATTCAAGTGAAATTCAAATCATAGTAATTTTCATCACGTAAATAAAGGGGTTTACTCCATACTCTTTTGTCTTAGTGTAAAGTTAAACACAACTTTTCCTTAAAATAGTCAAAAGGTCTTTATAACACAGAATTAAAGGGGGATACGTTTTATACTTCAAATAAATTAAATAAATGTAATAAATTCAAAAAAATCAAGAAATATAATAAAATCTTGAAATGCTTTAAATTCTAAAAAATTATGAGCTCGCCCTTCGGGCTCGCGGGATTCGCAAGAAAATGACGGGGATTATGGGTTGAAAAATTTCAAAAATTTTGGATCTCAGAAATAAATATAAAAATATGGGAAAAAAGTACCAAGGAATATGCCCTAGAAGGGACAATTTCATAACTACTAACCCGCTTTGATCCAAGGTTTCTGAAACTAGAAAAGAACGAGGATCCAACTCAAAACAAGTAATGAAACTATGGTTACAGTCTCTATAATCACGTGATAACTATTTACCAATCAAATGTTTCACATTTTAGCAAACTTTCATGTTCACGAACATGAATCTATGCTCGTACGTGTAGATGAACATGAACTTGTGTCTGTTTGTGAAAAATCATATATTAAACTTAGTCAAAACAATCTGTCATTCTCGGAAACACAGGAAGTCCATGTTGTCATTGTTTGGGAGTTATCCTGGAAACTAAATAAGTAATAATTTCATTTATACTTCACAAACATGTACAGAACTTGTACATGTTTGTGAAGAGTTTGTGAAAAATTATTTTATAGTAAGAACTAAAGGGAAAAAACCCCTTCTTGAATATTCATGTGTAAAATCATCAAAATATTAAACACAGTTAAAACAATTTTCATAATATTTTAACACCTGCTTTCAGTTTATGAAAATATCTAATTAAAATAACAGCGTGAAATAAAAAACAAGCCTGGATTTATTTAATTTCTTACGTCTTAAACTTTTTATTGTATTTCTTTTCAATCTTCGATGAAGTAGGTGTTAATTCTATCATTTCTTGATCTAAAAGTTTCATATCAGATATAAATTTCTGATAATCGAATTCACCACCTCTCATTGCTGTTCGTAAATTAGTCAACACTTTTTCATAAGTTGTAAATCCAAATTTAACCATATCTAATTTACCTTTGTAATTTTTCATTTCATGATATGTTTTTAATATTATTCCAGCTCCAGTTAAAACACTTAAAATAATAGGGTTTAAGGTTATTCCACCTGTTATTACACCAACTGAAGCTAGTAATACAGATGAAATATTCATAATATAATTTATTTTTTTATATTTACTTTGACTGTTTTTGTATATCCATGTTTTTTTATGATAAAAAGAGTATAAATCCTTTAATTGTTTGATTTTCTCAAGATCTAAAGTTGAAGAAATATGATTAAATTCGAATATATCTTTTGGTTCTTTGTGTCTTAATGATTTTATTCTTGTGATTGTCATTTTTATTTATAATGTTTATAATAAACTTTTACTGAATACAAGAGTAAATGTAATTTGGTTAACATTTACAATTTGATCAGTTCCCCTTTTATTAATCGCAATCCAAAAATGACTTGTTCGAGTTAATGGAAAATTGATATCTCTAAAATATTGATAATCATTTCCATTAATTGAAGACAAACTTTTTGTATTTCTACTATCAGATACTTTCAATGTTATATAAAAATATCGACTTGAAACATGTAATTCAGTAAAGAAACAATCTATTGATTCCAATTTACAATTGAATGGTATATATAAAGAAGTTGATATTGAATTGAAAAATAGATGGTTATTTGATTTTGATTTATTAAAATAAGCAGTTATAAAAAATAAGATCTTAATGATTTCAAAAAAGATAAACTAACAGGTTGATCATCTTTTGTTGGATTTTTAATACTAATATCATGATTATTCATATTAATATCTGTTTCCATCACCATTTTCTGATTTTCAAAAATAAAAGGAGAATCATAAACACTTGATTCAACATCATTAACATAATTTTTTACTCCATAAATAATTAAATAAGCTTGTGCTTGTACTAATGGTGTAGTTTTTGATGCATCACAATGTAAATCAACAAAAAAATATTCAGGTGGGGAAATTTTATATTTATGCATATGAATAATAGATCTAGTATATCCTTCTTTTTGAAAAATTTTTGTTGTTTGTTGACCAATATTTAAACTTGTTGAAGTAGCATTAACACTAACATTATCCATAGTAACAGGAAAAAATTCTATACATATAGTATATTCTCCTTCTGGTATTTTATACATATTAAAACTTATTCTGGAAACATATTTTTGATTAAAATTTATATGAAGAAGTAAATTATAAGCTTTTTTGTTAAAAATATGTGGACTTTTAGCTAAATCATTAATTCCAGTTACAGTAATATTACTTTCTGATGAACTTTCATTAACATCTTCCATTAAATATCTGAATTCATCTTTTGGATGAGAGGATGCTGAGATATGAGATTCATTTACATATTTTTCTAAATATGAAACATTTACTGCAGAATTTTTTTCACTTGAAACTGGAGTTGCTAAATTAGTAATCTTTTTATTATTCATATTTAGATCAATATTTGTAGGATTACTTAATTTATGAAGATCTAATTGATGTATTTGATTATTTATTTTTACAGTTTCTTGATCTACATATTGTTTATTAGCTGCATGTTTATAATATGTAGGAATTGCTAAATTAGTAATCTTTTTATTATTCATATTTAGATCTTTATCTGCAGGATTACTTAATTTAGTATCTACATATTCTTTATTTGCAACTTCATGATCAAATGTAGGTAATTTTGATAAATTAAATATTCGATGATTATTAATATCAATATCATTTTCCATTGGAGAGACTTCTTTACGTGATAAGAAAATATTCTTTACATCATTATAAGAAACTAAATTGTTATAATTTTGTGTTAAATAACCAAAACTTTGTTGCTTACTTCGTCTAACATTAAAAAGTTCTTTCAAATCTATATCTTTAGTAACTTCATGAGTATGTGCAGGTACATTAGGATGATATTTCTTCAAAGTAATCATATTTACAGCTGCTAAATCATCATTCTCATCTGTATCCATATTTGTAATTAATTTTCGATTCATTTCAATTCCTCCAGGACGAACGATTTTATTTCCACCTAAATCAAGATGACCAGTCATATGATTTGCTCCATTAACAAGAATAACTTCAGTAGGATTAGGTTTTGATTCTAATCCAGTTTCAAATTGATGTTTAGTTATAGCATCAGAAGAATTAATACCTTCTCCAAGATTTACTAATCGTTTTTGTTCAATATCATAGTTATTGTTAGCATCCAATTTCATTCCTGTATTTGCATGTATTTCTTGACTGACTTGTCTAATATATTCGTTGATATCAATATTAGAGTATTGATTGATATTATTGAATATTCCCATTTTTTATTTTATAATTATATTTTTTCATCAAAATTCTTAGTAACTGATTTTTGTTCTTTATCTAAAAACAAGAATTCATAAGGTCTAAGTTTATTAAAAAGATTTGGATCAATCAAATTTTCTTTTGCAATAAGATTCAAATGATTTTTACTCACAGGTGGATATAATATCATATGAGAACAATTTAATCTTAATTTTGAGGGTACATCATAATAACTCTGACTTAGATAAATAGGACTAATTCCATGATGTCTTCCATCAGTATAATGATTTGCTATTTTTTTCTGAATTCCATCTGTAGCATTAACAAGATCGTCAAATACAACAATTTTTCTATTATCTTCTGGATATTCTGTTGTTTCCATTATATCTTCTGGAAATTCTAAAACAGTGTATCCAACTTTTTCACTAATTCGAGACATTATTTTTTTAAGATCTTGTAATTTTTCTTGATTATGATTAGGACCATAATAATAAATTTTATCATAGTAAACTAATGGGGATCTTATCATATGCATTAGAGTATTTGTTTTTCCACATCGGGTTTGACCAGCAATAAGCATTCTATAATCTTCATCTAAGAAATCACATAGTTTTTTAGACTTTATTTTTTGATTCGAATCGTAATTTGGGATTTTCATACTTTTTTTATTATAATGCTAGATAATTGAAATAAAATTAAATGTTATTTTTACAAATAATTATATAATCTTATAATAAAAAAATGAATTTAGAAAATGTCAAAAAGTATGCAGATTCAGAATATAAAGGATATAAAATATCTAAAGCTGTTACTGCAGCTAAAAATGAAGTGAAAGACAAAGGTCAAATCCGTGATGTTGTTATGAGTGAATATTTTAAGACATTAAGAGAACCATTAAAAGAAACTATTGTTGAACAACAGAAGAAGACAGATGAAAAACAGGATAAAATAATTGAGCAGTTGAAAGAAAATCAACTTGCTTTGACTGGACAGATGATGCAAAATCAAAAAGCTATAAAAGAGGGTATACAAGATATTTATACATTAAACCAAGAATTACCTCAATATCAACCAGAAGATGAACCTTCTACATCAAAATCTTTAGTGGATACTGATACTCAAACTGAAGAAAAAAAAAACCTTCAACATATGATTTGGATAAAGAACTTAATAACAAAGAATCAATTGATATATTAGAAAAATATGGTTATGAATTACCATCAAAATACTTGGAGAAAGATAGTGAAGAAATTTTTCAAAAAATTGAAGATAGTGAAAAAGAAATCAAAGATTTAAAAATCAAGAATGTAGCTGATATTGAAATAGATAATATAGGTAGATTAATAGTTAAAGCTAAAGCAACAAATCCTAAACCAGAAACTATTGAAAGAATTAAAAAATTTAAAATTTTTAATAAATTTGAAAAAAGATTAGAAATGATATTAACAAGTCGTGGATTAAAAACAGGACAACAAGCTTCAGGTATTCGAAGATATAAACAACCAAGAAGAAATGCTTATAAAATTCAAAATAATCAATATGGTGGATTAATGATTGATTTACCAAACTTAATGAAAAATTTAAAACTGAATGCTTATCGTGGTGGTAAATTAATCTATGAAGCAGATGCTGATAAATCTCTTATAAGCCTATTAACAAAGAGATACAATCCTAAAACAAAATATTCAATGAATGCTGTAAAAATATTTAATGATTTAAATATGTTAAGTAATATGCCACCTCATAAGTCATCAGGAAAATCTAAAATG
This sequence comes from Cladopsammia gracilis, assembly GCA_022457155.1. Lineage (NCBI taxonomy): Eukaryota > Metazoa > Cnidaria > Anthozoa > Scleractinia > Dendrophylliidae > Cladopsammia > Cladopsammia gracilis. The sequence continues at coordinate 28,793 of JAJGOT010000305.1, forward strand.
GTCGGATCAAGTATTACTTATTATCAAGATCCAAAAGAATTAACAGATAGATTAAAAGTATTAATTGGTTCAATAGCTGCTGGAAATAATTCACCAGTTATAAGAAATGATATTTCACAAATCAATGATGAATTATTAAGAATAGAAGCTATTGATAAAAAATTACATGAAAAAATGTATAATAAATGGGTAAAATCTTAGATTTTAATACTTCAATTAGTATTAAAATCAAAAAAAGATTATATAACTTTTTATGCTTTTATAAGCATTTTTCCAGATGAAGTGTATAATTCAATTTCTTTTTCATGTAAAACCAAAGCATTCAATGTATAATTCGTTGGATTATCACCATTCAACTCATATCTAAAAGTTAGTGAAACAACGCCATTTTTTACATCTTCATCTTGATTTCTAAGATCAAAATACAAAATCCCAAAAAGATTTTTGAAATTTGCTCTATCAATTATTGGTCCACTTAGTAAATCATTATAAGCTGAAGAATATGTCATTAATGTTCGATAAAGTCTTGATTCTTCTTTTGATGACATTTCTAATTGAGGATAGTATATACTATTATTTACTTCTAATTGTGCTCTACTAAAATTACGATTATTTGCACCAATACTGAATGTTTTAAAAGTGAAAATATTTTGTTCCTGATTTCCATAACTTGCTGTAGGTACCACCCATATGAAAACATGTCTTGGTCTTCTAATTCCTGTAGTTATACGAAAGTAACTATTTATTGATGATGTTTGTAATATTTCACTATGTTCTCTCAAGTAAGTCCACTTTTTTGGTTTTAAATAATCATTAAGATACAACTCCGATCCATCTCCATTAAAAATAATTTTTGGACACCATAATCGTAAATTAGTAATAATGACTTTTGAAGCTGGAGCACCAGTATTTCTTAAAATAATATTATTATCACTTTCTAGTTTTAATAAAATATTCATTTTGATATTAGGATGAAGATTATTTTTGAAAGCTGCAAAATAACTATATAAATTCAGAGGAATTGAAAAAACAGTCTCATTTCTACCATCTGTTAATTTTTTTCGTTCACCAAACCCTTCATTATATGTAGCTCTTAATTCTTTATCAGCTAATTGTTTCCGTGGTTCTGCAGTTCCTGTACTTGTATCTAAATAGAAAAATTGATCTTTCCCAACTGTATCCGCATAACTTTTAGTATATTTCAAAAGAGATAAAACATTTGATGTTTCATTAGCTCTTGAATTATTATATACAGTTATTCCATTACATTCAACTTGGATTTCATTAATGAAAGTATGACCATTAGTTGTTGTACAAAATTTGTTAACATTATCAGTTCCTGCTATTATTCCAGCTGTACTATCAGCAAGAGTTACAAGTTTAAACTTAACTTCTAAATAAGCATTATACCAATCAATTGGATTAGCTTCTGATGAATTATCAACTGTGAATCTATAATTATCCTTTACTTGATTAACATTATTTGGAACATTAGCATTCAATGGTGTTTCCAAATCATAATATGTATATTCATATCTCCTTACTAAATTCGGGCTTCTAAAGTTTCCATTCATTTTATTTTAAGATTATATAAAAAAATTTTTTAAAGAAGATCTTTATAAACATCTTTGACATAAGAATATTTATCATTATTTTTTTGTAAAAGTTTAACAATTTTTTCACCTTTATTTTCTTTCGGTGGATTTTCTTTTTGTGGTATTACATAATCTTGAATTTCAGGAATAAGATCTTCTGGTATAGTTTCAATTTCAAGTTTCTTCTCTTTCTTTTTTGATGATTTAGGTTTAGGTTTAAATTTATCATAAATCGTTTCACCAATTAATTGTCCAGTTTTCTCACCAATCTTTTCAGAACCTTTTTCTACAAATTTTTCTGCTGCTTTTGAAGCAAGTTTAGATGCAGTTTTTCCAGTAAGTTTAGCTCCAATATTACTCAATACATCAAAGACACCACCACCTTTTGTCTCTGTATCTGTATAATAATCTTCACCAGTATCATAATTTCTTATTCGTCTTTCCATTTTTTTATTTATACAATTTATTATTTTCTTTCACCAATAACAACAGTCAAACTTATATCAATATCATTCAAATCAACTTCTCTATCTTGGTCATCTGTAATATAAAATTTCACTTCAAAAATTTCATTTCTATTTATTCTATTCCATAAGTAATTTATAGGTTGAATTTCAAATGGTAATGATCTTGTTTTTGTATTAGTTGAAAATGTGTATAATACATTTGATCGTTTTCCTGAGATAATACTATCAGATAATAAACTAGTTCTAATATATAAATTATCAATATCATTACTAATATTAGGAAAATTCTTTCCATATGCACTCTTCTTTAAAACTTTCTTTTCAAATCCTAATAATTTACCAAAATTACCACTATTGGAAAAATCAATGTAATAATTTTCATCAAGTGCAATAAATACTTTATATGTTGTAAGATCAAAAAGTATATTAATACCATAATTTTCTGTATTTCTAAGTTTACCAATTCTTTTTTGAATAAGAGTATTTATATCTTGATAATCATAAATACCTGATGGAAATACAATTGTTATATAAGTTTTACCTTTATCTTTTGATATTTTCAATTCATTGTTTTGATATTCAGGTCTAATATTATGCCAACTAGCAGTCATAGAAAGATGGTCTAATGCTAAATAATGAGTAGTGTTTGGATCCAATTTCAATTCAGGAGTAAATTTTAGAGTAAAATTACCTGGTTTATTTGATGGATTTTGTTTTTTAGCATCAAGACTTTTAAAAACTAATACTCTATTCTGAATCATTTTATTTAATATCTTAGATAAAATATTTTTTTATAAACTTTTCATTATATTGTTGATCATCAATTTTAAAAACTTTTAAAAGATTATAAAAAGATTTCTTATAAATATTATCAAGAAAATATAAACAATAATAACCACATCTAACAGAATAGATATCTTGAATTGGATAACCTTTATTATAAATAAAACCTAGGTTTAATCTTTTTGCATGTTCTATAATTTCTAATGGTGGTGGAAGTGAAAAAGAATCGAAATAGTAAATATATGGTGGTTTTATGAATTCTGCAACCCAATGAGTTCCTTGTCCTACTTTATCATCAAGATTAATTATACAACATCCTTTTTCATGAAAATGATCAATTGAGTCTCTAGAAAAAATTCCTTTAAAATTTGGTATCTTAAGATAATCTTTATATTCTAAAAGATCAAAATTACTTAGAGGTATATCTTTAAAAATAGGTTTTAAAGTATTGCTCCTAATACTGGAATTTGGTTGAATGGACTGTTCGGTCCTAGTAATAATCCTTGTCCTTTTTTTTTTTTACCTTTCCCTTGTTGTTCCCATGTTCCAAAAAATGGTGGTGGTTGATAAGGTATCATTCCTGGTCTAGCACTTACTTGTAATCCTTTTCCTTTTCCTTTTCCTGCTATTGGTACTTGTAATCCTTTTCCTTTTCCTTTTCCTGTTCTTGGAACTTGTAATCCTTTTCCAAATATTTTTGATGCTAATTCTATAGCCATAGGAATACCAATTGCAGCTAGAGTACCTAAAAATCCTCCTTCAATTTGTCTTTGTGTTGGTTTAAAATATAATGCTCCACCTTTTTGTTTAGCTTTATTTAAATCATCAATTTGTTTTTTTGTTAATTCTTTTTTAAGACTCATCAATTTAGATAAATATTCAGATGGAATATTAATTCCTTTACCAAAAATTTTATCAATTCCAAGTGATCCTAAAGCTGTTAAAGCACCCTGAGCAAGTGCTGGAGCTGCTTTACTAGCAACTTTTGTAGCCATTGGAAGAAATTTTGAACCTATTGAAATAAGAGATCCAAACAAACTTCCACCTTCTTTTACTACTTTTCTAATTTGTGTTTTTGTTATTTTAATATCAGAACCAACTCCATTAGTTTTAGCTTTATTAAGTTTATTAATTTGTGTTTTTGTCAACATTAATTCATCTGATCCAACTAAATTATTTTTAGTAATTCTTAAAGTAATCTCTGATCTATCCTTATAAGCTTTTGCTAATTTTTTTAATTGAGATTCAGATAATTTTAATTTGTATGGAAAATAATTCGTCATTCTTTTTTATTTAATGAATTATATAAAAAGTGTAAAAGTTAAATTTTTTTTATCTAAATATATAATAAAATGAAATCTTATTGTGTGAAAGAAAAAAAACAAACAGAATGTGTGAAACCAGAAGGTTATCAAACTGCTAAAAATGGAAGAAAAATGTATTGGTGTACTTGTGCTTCTTGTGGAATAAAAAAAACACGATTTGTTAAGAAACAGGGAAACTAATTCAGCCTTCTTCTTCACAAGCACAAGAAGGAGAAGGCTTGGGTGAATTAGCATTAACAGGTTTAACTCATGCTTTACCTTGGTTAGGTAAAAAAACAGTAGAAATGGGACGATATGGTATATCTGAAGCTATGAGAAATAAAAACTTACAGAAAAAAGCAATTAATTATGGATTAAATAAATTAACTCCAATGATTCAAGATGTTGGTAGTAAAGCATTGGATGAAATATCAACAAAAATAAGACCAAAATTAAAATATAAAACAAATAGAAAAGATCTAGACCAAGGAGGTAGTGTAGATATTCATAAACTCATTGGAAAATTGCCAAAACCAAAAGGTGGTTGGACTCCTGGAGAATATAAGTACATGGGTCCGTATAACCCTTTGAATGAACAATTAAGATATGATCCTGAAACAGGTGAAGTATTAGAATGGATGGTTAAACCATATAATAAAGTAGATGAAATTGCTGCTTATCATGATATATGTTATGATATGGGAAAAAATAAGAATGAATGTGATAGACAAATGGTTAAATCTTTAGATCTGATTCCATACGGTGAAATACCGAAATGGGGTCAAACAGCGAGATTTATTATAAATACTAAACAGAAACTTGGTTTGGGTTTACCAAAGAAGACAAAAAACGTAAAGCGGCGTTGAGTAATAATAGTGATTGGACTCAACAATTAGCCGATGAATTACATAAACCAATCACTAGAAATTTTTCAAAGAGAACTGTAATATCAAATGGGATTGATGAAATCTGGGCTGCAGATTTGGTTGAAATGCAAAAGTTTAGTAAATGGAATAAAGGAATAAATTATTTACTGATGGTAATAGATATTTTTAGTAAATATGGATGGATTGAACCATTGAAAAACAAAAAGACTGAAAGTGTTAGTAAAGCATTTGATGATATATTTAAGAAAAGTAAACGTAAACCAAAAATGCTTTGGACAGATAAAGGTTCTGAATTTATCAGTAAACATTTTAAGAAGGTCCTTGAAAAGAATAAAATCAAATTATATCATACAGAGAATGAAGAGAAATCAAGCATTGTTGAGAGATGGAATAAAACAATGAAAACCAGAATGTTTAAGATGTTCAGTGTAAATAACAATACTGTTTATTGGAACATCCTTGATAAATTAGTTAATGATTATAATAAAACAAGACATTCTAGTATTAAAATGACTCCAATTCAAGCTAGTAAAAAAGAAAACGAAGAAAAAGTTTATGCTAATTTATATTCAGATTTAATTTATTTGAAACCTGGAAAAATAAAATTTAAGGTTGGAGATTTCGTTCGTATATCAAAATATAAGAGACCTGTATTTGATAAAGGATATACTCCAAACTGGACAGAGGAAATATTTGTGGTTAATGAAATATTAAATACAAAACCTATCACCTATAAAATTGTTGATTTAATGGGTGAAGAAGTAAAAGGATCTTTTTATGAAAAAGAGTTACAAAAAACAAAACAAGAAATATATAGAATTGAGAAAGTATTGAAACGAGACACCAAGAAAAAGTTAGCTTTAGTTAAATGGAGTGGATATCCTGACAAGTTTAATTCGTGGATTCCTTTGAGTGATTTAAAAGATTTTTAATACTATTGTAGTATTAAAAATTGTTTCAAGCGACATAAAAAAAAGCCCTTAAAAGAGGGCTGATAATTTTTTCCAGTCTAAAACAAATCCTGTGAATCACCTTCTTCATTTTCTTCATTGTCTTCGTCATCACTTTCTTCTTAAATCATTAATAATGATTCTCTTGGTTTCAATGGTCTAACATAAACTTCATGAACTTTAATTTGAATAGATTTTACTAATTTGGAAATATAAATACTCTCAATTATTAAAGCTAATTTTACTTTACAATATTGATTAAGGTATTCAAATGGATCAACATTTTTATTTCCTTTTGTTTTAAACAAAGATAGAATTTTATTAGATTTTTCTGAATATATAAGTTTTGCATATAAAACTGGTGAAACACTATCATCAATTACTGTTTTAGTTCTTCCTTTTTTATCAGTATATTCTTTCTTTTTATAATATAAAATATGAGATAAATTTTGAGATTCTTCAACACCAATTGTATCTTCAAGATGGTTATAACAAAGTTGTTGGATATTTTCTAATGTTTTAAAAAAAGTTTTTTCTTCTTTTGTTGGATCTTTATCTTTTTCCCATAAACAAACAGGAATTGTATATCCAACTAATTCTTGTGATTCTTGATTCTTTCTTTCAGATACACCAAAACTAAAAAGTAAAGGTGTTTCAATTATAAGAGGACCTTGCTTACCATTAGGATAAGTTGTTTCGATTTTAATACGATGATATTTCATTTTGGAATTCTTGACTTTATATTGTTTGGCTTCGTTAAAAATAAGATTTTCTTTAGAAATGTTTTCGGGAGATATAAGTTGCATTTTTATTATATATAAATATTTTTTTTTAAATTTTATTTTTTTTTTAATTGTAAATTTCAGCATAAAAAAAATCCCTAAAAAAGGGATATAATTATTAATAAATATAATTAACTTGACTATCACTAACACTAACTCTATCAGAATCAGAATCAGAATCAGAATCAGAATCAGAATAATCGGTTTGCCAATGAATAATAACATCTTTTTCTTTAAAATAACTTTTAAAATCTTTAACAATTTTTCTTATTTCTTTAATTATTTCTTTATTATCTTTTCTCAATGAAAGTTTTCCCTGACATTTATAAATATCTTCACGATATAATGATTTTCTATATTTTTTTTGTCTTAACATAATACTTTTAATTATGCTAAAACTTAAATAATTAGAATATGTAAAATCTATTAACTTTTCATAATTTAAAATTCCGAATTTTATATCATCACCTTCTATACAATATAAAACTTTTTTTTATATTCTTCTTTCATTAAATATTTTCTAATATATTTTATTTCTTTTCTTATTCTATTCAAATATTTTCTTTTTTGTTTGTCTATTTCATTACTTTTTTGACTTTTTTTAAAATATCTTAATATATCTTTTATTTTTAAACTATTATCTGATATAATTTTATCTTCAATTTCTCTCTTTCTTAACTCATAAAATCTTCGATAATTAATATATATATTGTGAAAATGAAGATCAATCATAAACATTTTACCATATAATATTTTATCAAAATATGTTACACCAAAAAGAGTGATAGGAATTGCTTTGTATTGCGTATTAACAGATTTGCTTTGTGAAGAATTCATTTTTATTTTATATAAATATTTTTTTTTTTTAATTATTATTTTTTTTTTCTGCTACAACTTAATTTCAAAACTTAATTAAAATTATGATATTATAATTTCTTTTTTAACTAATTCCCACCATTCTTCATAAAAAGCTTTTGTTTCTTCTGAAAGTTTTAGTGGTAATAATTCATCAACATTACTATATCCAAGAATAATTAAAATCTTTTTTATAATAAAAGTGATATTAATGATTCTCTTTCTTTCAAACTGTGTATTTACTTTCTTAATTAAATTTGCATTATCAATTTTATAAAGTATTTCATTTATCTTAGAAATATCATCATTTTTTATATCAAAAGTTTTTTGTATTTCATTGATCTTTTTCTTAAAAAAATACTTTCTTTGGTATACTGATTTTTTTCTATAACAACATCTTTCCCAATCAGATATATTAACATCATAATTTAATATTCTTTGAATTTGAAGACCACAATCACAACAAACTTCAGCATAATCAATAATTTCTTTATTCTCATGTTTGCATTTTTCATATATTGGAATATTTCTTTTTTTCTTTTTTTTAATTTTACTTTTTTCATAAGATTTTAATATGGAAGAATATAATTTAATCTCTTCTTCTGTATACATTATAATCTTTTATTTTTTTTTAAATTTTTTAAATTTTCTCTTTTATAAAATCTTTCTCTCTTATACCTTTTATATCTAATTTCTTCATCAAAATCTTCTATTAAAAAAAGTCTTCTTAAATATATTAATAAAATATCTTTTTTTGTGAAATTAATCATTTTATTTTATAATATTATTTTTTTTATTTTCTCAAAGCTAAAGTATTAATTTTATTTTTACAAATCAGTCTTTTATCATCATTTGCAGATAATGCTACTTTATTCATTTTCATCGAGTAAATTTGATGATCTTTACTTCTGATTATATTCATTGTTCTCATTTCTTCTTTTTCTGAGAATAAACATTTCTTGAAATCTTCAAATGTTATTTCCCTTTTAATAACATTTTTCTTAATTCCTTTACATTTCTTTACTTCAATGTCTTCAACTTTAAAAGAATAAAGCTTAGGTCTTAGACCAACAAAATGTGTAATTTGTTTTCCACAAGCTTCATCTTTAAACATTCCTATTACTTTCTTATTAATTCCAGTTTTTATTCCAGATTTATGATTTTCTGGATAATCACTTGTATCAAACTTTTTTTTGATGTTTTTTCTTATATCATAATAAAAATCATCTGTATGAATTTCATACATTAATGAATCTGTATCTGTGAATAATAATTCAGCTTTATTGGAATACTTCTCTCTAATATAATTATAACGAAAATCATACATATGAAATTTTGACAAATCAAGAACAGCTTGTCCCACATAAATAGGTTTATTAAAATATATTTCTGTCTTTTTCAAATGAACTGCAATTAATTTTTGATCAAATATTGTTAATCGATCAAAATTAGGTTTTGATGACAAATTAATAGCCTTTTTCTTATTATTTACTAATTGTATATTTTGTCTTTTTCTTATATTTTCAATTGTTTTACCAAATACAGAATTATTCATTAATTTAAAAAAATCTTTTTCAAAAGAGTTTTTAGATTGTTTTCTTAATTCTGTATTTTTTTCAATATAAGGTTTCATCCATTCAGATTGATAAAATGATATTCCTCTGTGTACTTTTTCAAGTTCAAGTCCTAATTCTAAACATTGTCTAAGATTTCTATAATGTATTACATAATTCTTTTTATTGTAAAAAGATCCAACAAGTTTCTCTACTGTTCCAAACTTTAATCTTTCTGTAGCAAGTGGATAATCATTATGTTCTTTCCATAGTTTTTTTGGATATTTAAGATCCACTTCAAAAATATAACCAATATTTGTAATTTTCTTTTCTAATATTTTAATTACATTTTCTTTTGTAAGATTTTTCATCCATTTAAAACCATGAGTTGGAAGTTTTTGTATCATTGACCAACCATAAAGATTATTAGCATCAAGATATGTAATAAATTTTGATTCTTCATTTGGATTATAATTTTTCATATATTTATTGTTTGCTTCTGAATATCTTTTTGATATATGAGTTATACCACCTCTAATTCCTTGATCAAACATCATTAACATATCATAATCATGTAATAATTCAAGTCTTTGTTCTGTTTCTTTAAGACATGCATCCCAAGCTAATCCAGGAGATGTATAATAATGAGCTGGATCTAAATTATAATACTTCAAACAAGTTTTACGAAAGTTTTCAAACACATCAGCTAAAAGTAATACATCTGTTTTAAGATATAAATCATGGTAATCTTTAATAGTTTTACAATTAAATTGTGACCAAACCTTTTGTGCATGGGTGTAGTCTTCATCAGTTATGTCTTCATCATTTAATTTTGAATAAAATTCTTCTTTTGGTGGTAATTGTGTTTCTTTGAATTTTTCTAAAGAATTTACATAATCATAAGGATATACTCCTTTTCTTGTTAATAATTCTATATTTTTATCATAATAACTTTTTATAGAATAAAAATCATCAGGTTGCAAATTATTTACAAGACCTGAAAGGGATGTTAATAAAAATTTAAATGAATCAATAAAACGTAATTCAAAATTAATTGTAATTTTTTCATCTTCTCTCATAAATTCAGCTACTTTAATTTTCTTAGAAAATGATATATATTTCTCTTCTGTTTTAGGAATAAAAGTTAAATCTCCTTTCATTTTTGCTAATTCTTTAATAAAAAGATGTGAATCATAACCTTGAAGATTATGAAATATTACAGGAAGTACTCTAGGTTTTTTACAAAAAATATTACAATTATTATGAGCAGCTCCTCTAAACTTACCAGTAAAATGACAATGATCTCTAACTTTTTTATTCTTAAAGTCTCCTTCAATAAAAGGTTTTTCACAAATATGACAATTTGTTGATTTATTAAACTCTATTTTATCTGAGTCTGTAAATATCATCGTTTTTGGGAAATTATAAAAACTAAAATTAATTTGTTTTGCAATTTTTTTTAATTCTTTTACAAAAACTAATGAAATATTTTCATCTTCTTTTTTCTTTGTATAAATAATTGGATTAGTTTCAAATATTCTATCAACTCTATCATCAAAATCAAAAGATTTAATATAAATACAAAATCCACAAGGTTCATGTTTTTGATATTCCATTGAATAAGAATAATTTGGATCCGGTTCACAATTATTCATTGGTTTTGTAAAACATTCAAAATCAGCATAAATAACAAATGGTAAAGGTAATTTTTTATTATAATTTTTAAAAGATAAAAATGAGTTTTTAGGAGGCATTTTTACTGCAGCTGTCTCATTATTAGAACAAAATATAATGTGTTTCTTTAGGAGATCCTCTTTTGTAAAATGAGATAAACATTTTTTACAAAAATATTTTTTTATTGAAGTATTTTTACTAACTTGTGAACTGATTAATCTTGAAAAATTTTTAATAAGTGTATAATGTGTTTTTCCGGTGTCTTCATAAAGAAATAAATCTATTGTATTATTACAATCTTTGTCATTAATTCTTAAAGGATAAAATTTATTATATTCATTAATTGAAAAAACATTAATTCCTGGGAGATTCGGGTTTTGATTCTCAAACCTTTTTATATCTGTTAATTTAAATGGAAAATCTATACCTTTAAAATTAAGATCGTTTTTGTATTTTTTTAAATTTGAAATTCTTTGAGGATCTTTTCCATGTGGATGTAAATATCTTAAAATACACCACATGAAACATTTATTATCTTTTTTATTTTCTAAATTTATTATAGCTTTTTTACTTGAAATAAAACCAGGAAGTTTAATATATGAAGATCCTTTCAAAGGTTTATATTTTATAGTATGAATTTCTAATGATAAAATCTCTTTAAAATACCAACCTGAACCATTTCTTTGATAAATTAAAATTTTACTAAGAATTTCTAGAATTATTTTAGTTAAAATCTCTTTAGCATCTATACCTTCAAGATTAATATGTGTTTCAGAATGAAAATAAGCTTTATCTTTAATTTTATCTTCATGCTCCATTCTTTCCATTAAACAAACTAATATAAATCTAACTTTAATATTTCTATGATTTCTAAGAAAATCTTTTAATTGTGAAGCTTTTTCTTTAAAATAATCTTTAGGAAAGATTTTTGGTTTTCCTTCAATTACATATTTTTCAGCAAAATTATCAAGAGCAGATTTTTCAAATTTAATTCCAACGTGGTATTCTTTCATTGCTCTTTCAAGTGCTTTCTTTAAATATTTTGGAGTATCTTTTGGAATCTTTTTATTTTTTATACATTCAAGAAAATAATCATCAAATGTTTTAATTTTCTTTGGTTTAGGTTTTGATTTAGGTTTAAGTTTTATTGGTTTCTTTTTTAATTTATCATTTTCTTCTTTTTTATTTTTAATATATTCAATCAATTTTTGTTTCTTTCGTTCTTCTTTAATTTTTCTATTTTCTTTAGTTTCCTTTTTTGCTATTTTCATAAGTTCATCATATGATAAGTTATTTAAATCAGATGAAGACATCCTTTTTTATTATATATAAATATTTTTTTTAACTTTATTTATTTTTTTTTTTCCGCAAAAGTTATAAATTTCAGCATAAAAAAAAGCCCCATTTTGGGGCTAAAATTTATCCATAAATATAATCAAATACTTCTTCTGTATCAAGATAATAATTTCCATAATCTTCATCGTGGTCTCTATTTTCATCTTGATCTTCACTTTTTATCACAATCTTTTTATAAAATTTATTTAATAATTTCTTAACAATTTTTTTCTCATTACAAGTTGGATATCCATTTGAGTTTTCAAAAACTGTCATACTTCCTTCTCCAATATTTATAAAATATTTGAATAATTCACCTGCATAATGAAATATTACAAAAGTTACTAAATCTTCCATATCTTCAGGCATATTATAATATAAATTCAAAACTGGAATATGATCCAATTTATAATTTATATTTATAATAATTTCTTTCAATTCTTTTTTTGCTATTTTCCTTTCTTTTTTATTTTCTAAATTTAGAGATTTTTTTAATTTTTCCAAAACTTCTACAAACAAGAAGTCAATAGCATGAAATCTTTCTTGTAGAATATCTCTTGAATCCATCTTTTTTGGATTTTGGTTTTTCTTTGCGATTGGTTTTTGCGTAGCGATCATTTTATTATATATAAATATATTTTTTTTTTTTAAATTATAATTTTTTTTTTAAATTATTTTTTTTTTCTTCCGCTCCCATCCAACACCACCTTAGTAGTTATGAAATTGTCCCTTCTAGGGCATATTCCTTGGTACTTTTTTCCCATATTTTTATATTTATTTCTGAGATCCAAAATTTTTGAAATTTTTCAACCCATAATCCCCGTCATTTTCTTGCGAATCCCGCGAGCCCGAAGGGCGAGCTCATAATTTTTTAGAATTTAAAGCATTTCAAGATTTTATTATATTTCTTGATTTTTTTGAATTTATTACATTTATTTAATTTATTTGAAGTATAAAACGTATCCCCCTTTAATTCTGTGTTATAAAGACCTTTTGACTATTTTAAGGAAAAGTTGTGTTTAACTTTACACTAAGACAAAAGAGTATGGAGTAAACCCCTTTATTTACGTGATGAAAATTACTATGATTTGAATTTCACTTGAATAAACAGAAAGTGAACCAACAATCAAGATCTGCCGTATAATTTATGTTTATTTACCTTTAAAAAAACTGAAATTTACTCGTAAATTTTGCTAATAATACAAAAAGATCTCGGGAATAATCAGGTCTTGATCTCCCTTTAAAATCTAAAAAATATGACAGGGATTCGCAAGAAAATGACGGGGATTATGGGTTGAAAAATTTCAAAAATTTTGGATCTCAGAAATAAATATAAAAATATGGGAAAAAAGTACCAAGGAATATGCCCTAGAAGGGACAATTTCATAACTACTGTCACTTTCAAGTTCCAACACAAGAGTTGTCTTTATATTTGGGTGAAGGTTATTTTTGAAAGCCGCGAAATAACTGTATAAATTCAGAGGAATTGATATTTTGTTGATATTCGCGGCATCAGTCAGGATTTTTCGGTTGTTCCTGTATCTGTATCAGGATAGAAGAACTGATCTTGCCCAACTGAATCGGCATAGGTTTTCGTGTATTTCAAGAGCGTCAATGCATTTGCTGATTCATTTGCTCTTGAGTTGTTATAGACTGTTTGCCCGTTACATTGAACTTGGATTCCTTTGATGAATGTCAAACCATTAGTTGTCGTGCAATCTTTATTACCGTTATTTGGCCCCGCGGTTATTCCAGTTGCACTGTCAGCTGTTGTAACAAGTTGAAAGTCAACCTCCAGATATGCATTGTACCAATCAATTGGGTTTGCCTCTGAGGAATTATCCACGTTGAAGCGATAATTAGTTTTTTCCTGCCTGTTGTCATTTGCAATGTTGCTATTGAGTGGTGTTGCGAGATCATATGTATATTCGTATCTTTTTACGAATTCCGGGTTTCTAAAATTGGCTGCCATTTTATTATATAGTTTTTCTTTTCAGAGGAGGTCGTTATAAACATCTTTCACATATTGGAAATCCACCTTTGGCTCACTTTGTTTTCTCAGAATTTCCCCAATTTCTTTTCCTTTTGTTTCCGGGGCCGCTTCGCTCGGTTTCTTTGTTGTGAATTTATCATAAATTGTTTCACCAATGACTTGGCCACTCTTTTCTCCAACTTTCTCTGCTCCTTTTTCAACTAATTTTTCTGCCGCCTTTGAAGCTAATTTTGATGCTGTTTTTCCTGGTAATTTAGCTGCGAGTTTCGAGAAAAAACCCGCTCCACCCCACGTGATTTCACCTGTATCAGGATCTCTTTCTCTTCTTTCATCCGTTTTTAATTACCACAGTCAAAGAAATATCAATATCATTCAAATCAACTTCTCGGTCTTCATCATCAGTAATATAGAAGGTGACCTCAGAAATAAACGGAGAGTTTATTTGATGCCACAAGTAATTTATTGGCGGATGAATTTCAAATGGAAATGATCTGGTTTTAGTGTTGGTTGAGAACGTGTAAAGCGCATTTGACCTTTTCCCGGAGATAATTGAATAGCTCAAAAGACTGCATCTGAGATAGAGATTGTCAACACTGTTTGATATATTTGGAAAATTTGCTCCGTAGCCACTAGCTGTCAGTTTAACTGCATCAAATCCCAACAAGACGTGAAAGTTTCCACTTTTTGCAAAATCAATTTGAAAGTTATCTTGAAGTTGAATGAAAACTTTGAAAGTGGTCAAATCAAACAACACATTTATACCAGTTTTTCCAATGCTTTTGTGAATGAATTCGTTGATGTCTTCATAGTCATAAATTCCTGCAGGAAAGGTTATTGTTTCCCATGTCTTGCCCTTGTCTTTTGAAATCACCAACTTGTTGTTGCCGTATTTAGGCCTGATATTATGCCACCTTGCAGTCATGGAAAGATGATCCAATGCCAAATAGTGCGGTTTATTTTCTTCCAGCTGCAACTCTGGAGAAAACCTCGTTGTGAAATTCCCTGGTTTATTTTGTGGGTTTTGTTTTCTTGCATCAATTGATTTAAAGACAAGTACTCGATTTACACCATTATTTTAAATACTTCTGATAAAGTTTTTCATGCATTGTTCTATCGATTGCTCCGATTCTCAAGAGTTCGTCATTTATTTGGGAAAGATCATTCCTCAAGACAGGAGAATTGTTTCCAGCAGCCATTGAGCCAATCAAAATCTTCATCCGATCTGCCAGCTCTTCTGGCTTTTGAT
Source organism: Cladopsammia gracilis (assembly GCA_022457155.1). Classification (NCBI taxonomy): domain Eukaryota; kingdom Metazoa; phylum Cnidaria; class Anthozoa; order Scleractinia; family Dendrophylliidae; genus Cladopsammia; species Cladopsammia gracilis. Next base: position 44,217 of record JAJGOT010000305.1, read on the forward strand.
AGAAGACAACGCTGGATCCCACCATCCTTGATTTACCTGAGGATTTGTGAGGTGGCATATTTAAAAGTGTGTTCAAATCGTTAAAAATCCTCACGGCATTCACTAATAGTTCTTTTTCGGATTGAATCTTTTTGTTAGCAAATCGATGAGTCATTTGTCTGCATCAGCCTGATAGATCAATTTGCCGCCTCGGAAGACATTCAGTTTCATTTCATTGAACAGTTTGGGAATATCAATGAGAAGTCCACCATAGTGATTGTTTTGAATCTTGAAGGCATTTCTGCGAGGTTGTTTGTATTTCCTGAGCCCCGTTCCTTTTTGTGGGGTTACCATTACTTCTTTTTTCCCCTTAAGTATAAGATTCAGTTTATCTCTATATTTATCGAAGCTGTCGGCTTCAACCTCTAATGTTTCCAAACTGTCCCGCTCTTCAGGAGTTAAACCTTTTTTGTTTTCTTTCTGCCTCAATTGATGTAATTTGTTACCTATCTTATTTTTCCTAATCTCACTATAAGCTTTTTTAGCCTCTTCAATCTTGTCACTTGGTAACCATAAAAGGGTCTCTAACCTCGTTAACTTTTATTTGTTAAAGACTTCTTTTTCTTTCTCAGAAATACCTTTATAGACATCAAAATCCACGCGGAATGGCGATTTTGTTGAGCTGGAAGCGGTTGCTCCCTTTTCCCCTTCAACACCCTCTATTTGAGCCAGCTCTCCAATGCCTTGAACCAAAGCAAGTTGATTTTGCCTGAGTTGCTCAATCACAGCGTCTTGCTTTTCATCTGTCTTCTTTTGTTGCTCAAGCAAGGGTTCTCTGAGGGTTTTGAAATAATCACTCATTACCGCATCTCTTCCCTGTTTTCGGTCTTCCACCTCATTCTTCACCTCTGTGACTGCTTTCGCAATCTGATATCCCTGTAGTTCACGTTCGGCAAACTTCTTTATTCTTTCAAGATCCATTTTAAGTGTTGAAACAACATTTATCTTTGGAGATAAATGTTAGTAAAGAAGTATTTTTCGTTTGTCTCACGATGTAGTCACTTCCGATGTGGATCGCGACGTTTCGACTGCATACTGCTAGTCTTCTTCAGGCGATGGGGTCGACTGGTTACGCGTCACCTTATGAAGCACGATGCTCTGCTGTGATTGGTTGGGTTTCAACAGCTGTGACTGGTGCATTTTGATCCTCGTTGTTTCGGCGAATTGTTCCCTCGGCGGTCCGTAGTCGTACGGCTCTCCTGTTGTTGTGTTTCTTGATCGTGGGCATCCATGCTTCTGGAATTTCTATTCCACTGTCCCTGTTGATGTTGTTAGGGTTAAGTCTTATGTGGATCGCCTCATTGACCCTGCGTGTGTACCAATGAGGATCACGATCAATAAACTTTACTTCATTCCAAAGCGGGTGGTGTCCGGTGTTGTGGGCGTGCTCTGAAACGGCGGAGGTCTGGGTACGGGCGAATCGGATGTCTCGGTCATGCTCTTTTATTCTGTCTTGCATAGGTCTTCCAGTCTCGCCGATATAAACTTTACCGCATTCACAGGGAATTCTGTAAACCACGCCATCTTGTTTAGTCGGGTCAACAGCGTCTTTAGGCCGTACTAGGTGTGATCTAAGTGTAGCCTCCGACTTGAAAACAGCGCGTACGCCTTGTTTTTGTAGGCAGCGGCGAAGTTGTTCGGACAGACCTTTGACATAAGGTAAAACCGCAGTAGATTTGAACTCGGTCGTGGGCTCAGCACTGGTGTTGGGTTTTCTGGTCTTGGTAAGTTTCTGCAAGAAAGAAAAAGGATAACCATTAGAAACAAGAACAGATGACAGATGCTTTTTCTCCTTGGAGATAACAGAGGGTTTCGTTACGAGACGTTTGGCGCGCTCGTAAAGACATTTGACAATACCGCGTTTTACTGATTGCGGGTGGTGTGAATCATACGCTAAGTATTGATCAGTGTGTGTAGGCTTCCTGTATACGGTGGTGGTGCGGCGGCCGTCGGGTTCTCTTGAAACTGCGGTGTCGAGGAAGGCGAGGTTGTTGTCATTCTCTGTCTCCATGGTGAAACGGATGGAAGGCTCCTAGTCGTTTAGATGCTGTAAGAAGCTATCGACGATTGCGCGATCTAGAATGGTGAAGGTGTCGTCTACGTAGCGTTTCCAGATCCTAGGCTTGTAAGATGATGTAGTTATTGCTTGTTCCTCGAAGCTCTCCATGTAGAGGTTGGCAATAACAGCGGAAACCGGACTCCCCATGGCTGCGCCTTCTTGCTGTTCGTAAATTGATCCGTTATACTGGAAGTATGTGGATCTCAATACGAAAGTCAAGAGGTAAGCGATCTGAGCAGGTGTTAGCGTCGTACGGTCTGCAAGGGTAGGGTCGTTCTCCAGTTTCTGTAGTGCGGCTTGTACGGCGGCTTCGATAGGAACGTTGGTAAACAGCGACTCTACGTCGAAAGACACCATGATCTCGTTGTCTAGGATCGTCTCACTCTTGATGGTGGATACGAAGTGAGCTGAATTGGTCACCGTGAACTCTGAGTTACCTGTTAAAGGAGACAAGATATTAGCTAAGTAGGCGGATAAATCATATGCAAAGGTGTTAATGCATGACACAATAGGTCTTAAGGGTACGTCGGCCTTGTGGATCTTCGGTAAACCGTAGAGTCTAGGCGGCTGTTTGTGTCGAGGTCTGATCTTGTTGTAAACGGCCTCCGATAGATGTCCGCTCCGCTTCAAGGTTAGTAGTTTCTCAGACAACTTCCGAGTCAGACGGTCTGTCGGGTCTTTGTTTAGGAGCTGGTACGGTCCGTTCTCGATCAGGGAAGACATCTTGGTGTGATAGGTGTCAGTATCCATGACCACGCTAGCGCGCCCTTTGTCTGCTGGGAGAACCGTGATGGTCTGGTCCTCTTTTAGGCGTTTCAGCGCGTCTTGCATTTCCTTCGTGATGTTAGGCTCTGGTGGTTCTGCCTGTTGAAGGATGTTGTTAACAGCTCTTCTGACAGTGTCTGCTTGTTCGGGGTTGAGTTGTCTGATGGCTGATTCAAGTAGTAGTATATGGTCAAAGATAAGCCCCGCGATGGCCTAGGTGCCTAGGTATCTAGGTGCCTAGGTGCCTAGGTGATGACGTCGTTTGGTATAGGTAACTTATTAATATGTATTATCAACTGCCTATACCTTTTGTGTTAATAAATGACTAAGGATAGTGCCTAGGTAAATCATTGATATGTACATAATTACCTTCCGCTCCCATTTCAAAACAATAGACATGCCCAAACTTGCCCGCTCTATTTACACTCACTTCAAAACAAAACACAACTCACACAGATATCCTTTTTCAACATAGATCAAAACAACATATCTTTACCACTAGACCATCAAAGCTGTGGTCGATATCATAGTTGAATAAACCAATTAGAGGTTTCCGAACATGACATTCAAGTTTAGAAGCAATAAAATTACATAGTATTTTCCGCAACATTCTTATAGCCGCTTCATCGCTAGACTCTATATCGATTTTCAGTTTCCCCGCTATCACCCACTTTAGTTTTAATTTCTTTACCGGCAGCTTCAAAGTTTTCAACTTTTAATTATGCGAACATTCAACTCTAAATTTGCATGGAAAATTAGCACCTCAGAAAACTTAACAAAACAGCCAATTACATGTGGTGAAAATAATATAATTGTGGTGGTGAAAACTCCTGTACCCTTTCTGTGCCCTTCCTCTACCCTTCCTGTACCCTTCCTGTACCCTTGCTGTACCCCTATCATTTGATCACAACAGTAAACACGGTTATCTAGTTACCTTTTTATACATGACACCACATTATTCCAACGCTAAAACAAAGTGGATTTACGAACACGAAGATGAACCAAACGTAAAATCGTTTTTAGAGGAAACCTTTGCTTCCGAAAAAAAGCCAAGAAAGCTTTGGGACTGTGCTATGGCCTTTATAGTGAATTCGCGCTACGTCCGTAAAGTAACTTCATTCTAATATTTCTTGATTCAGTCTTATTATTTGTGGATAAAACAGCGTTTGTTGACATAAATGATTTGATGTAACCTTAATGCGTTTTGTTGTTGTTAAATTTATTTGAACTTAATCAAAGTGGGGGTTTATTGTTTTAGCACGCACATGTAATTGGCTGTTTTGTTAAGTTTTCTGAGGTGCTAATTTTCCATGCAAATTTAGAGTTGAATGTTCGCATAATTAAAAGTTGAAAACTTTGAAGCTGCCGGTAAAGAAATTAAAACTAAAGTGGGTGATAGCGGGGAAACTGAAAATCGATATAGAGTCTAGCGATGAAGCGGCTATAAGAATGTTGCGGAAAATACTATGCAATTTTATTGCTTCTAAACTTCAATGTCATGTTCGGAAACCTCTAATTGGTTTATTCAACTATGATATCGACCACAGCTTTGATGGTCTAGTGGTAAAGATATGTTGTTTTGATCTATGTTGAAAAAGGATATCTGTGTGAGTTGTGTTTTGTTTTGAAGTGAGTGTGAATAGAGCGGGCAAGTTTGGGCATGTCTATTGTTTTGAAATGGGAGCGGAAGGTAATTATGTACATATCAATGATTTACCTAGGCACCATCCCTAGTCATTTATTAACACAAAAGGTATAGGCAGTTGATAATACATATTAATAAGTTACCTATACCAAACGACGTCATCACCTAGGCACCTAGGTACCTAGGCACCTAGGCACCTAGGCCATCGCGGGGCTTATCTTTGACCACATACTACTACTGATTCAACCTTTGCGACGATCTCTGTGGCAGGTATGTTCTCAGGAGTTACGGCAAAATTCAGTCCTTTCTTCAACAAGGCTATCTCGGCATCGCTTAGGGACCTAGAAGATAAATTAATCACCAGTTAGTTTTGTACTAAATACTTCTTTACTAGTGTGTTCACCACGATGAACAACAACAACCCTTATTACGAGATAAATGTTGTTTCAACACTTAAAATGAAGATTCCAAATTATGATCGAAACGCGAGCGGAGCGAAGCCAGCGAACCGAAAGTATTGTGATTTCCTTGATGAAGATTTCCGAATGCTCATTGCGGGTCAAACCCGTTGTGGAAAAACAAACACGCTTATGCACATGTTGCGAAAACCTCTCGTCTTCTATGATAAAATTTATTTCTACTCTCCCAATCAACATCAAGACAAAATCGTTGATCTACAAAAGTTGATGGAAGGTGTCAGCCAAAACGTCGGATATCCAGTTCTCGAGCTGCGCGGGCCAGATGACATCATGAATACCTCAGATTATCCAAGCAACAATCGGAAAGTCGTCGTGTTTAATGACCTCATGAACTCATCCGATCGAATTCAAAAACAAATCGCCAATCATTGGACAGATGGAAGGCATCACGGAATCAGTCCAATTTATCTTTCCCAGTCCTATTATGATGTTCCACAAAATATTCGTTTGAATTGTTCACACATGCTGCTTTATCCACCTGCAACAAAAACTCATTTGGATTTGATTGCAAATGAGAATTTGATTGAACCCCATCTTTTCAATCAATTAGGTCCATTCGAATTCCTTTTCCTTGACAAAGAAAAGAGAAGCGTTGCTAAAAACTTTGATGAACCTGTTTAAAATGGGAATATTCAACAATATAGAACGATACACAGGTGTTGACATGAGGGAATACATAAAAAAATTTCAACCAACAAGTTCAACAAGGCGGTTTGAAATTAGACGTCAACAATAATTATGATATCCAACAAAAACGACTGGCTAATGTTGCTGAAGAAGTTGACAATGATGACGCGATTACAAAATATCAAGTTGACACGCTTGCAACGCAGTTGCGGGCAGATTCACTTCAGGTTGATGGTTCCTCGCATATGACAGGAGATCTTGATCTCAGGAGACAGAAGTTGGTCAACCCTGGGGAAATAAAAATGAATCGCAAACTGATCACAAATTTAGCCACAGATGAAGACAATGATTTGTCAGCGGTGAATATGATCACTCTTAAGAGATATCACCCTGATGCTCCTGAACCAACGCATGAAGTCACGAAGGATATTGATTTGAAACATCTTTTCAACATCGTCAACGCGCAACAACACAGCTATCAATTCTTTTTAACCAATTATGATCATCTAATGCCGTTTGCTAATATCAGGGAAGGATTTCTTTCCCGAAAAGAAGAATTCCCGATGGAAGTTCAACTCGACATGAATCACAACTCCATTACAAACCTCAAAGACCCACAATATGGAGGAGAAGCTGCTACTAAAACTTATGTGGATTCAGAGAATGATAAAACTATCAAAACTATCGAAACTCTGCTTCAATTGAGACTTCCCCTGACTGGAGGAACTATGACTGGCCCAATTGATATGGGAAATGAAAAAATCACAAATCTGGATTCACCGACCGGGGATAATGATGCAGTTCCAAAGATATTTCTTGAATCAAAACTCACCGAGACAACAGCTGATCTGAAAAAGTTTGTAAATGAATCGCATATCACTTCCACTTCCCACCAGAGAGATGAGTTTCGTTATCTAATGGAGGATGTGGATGAATCCACTTCTGAGTCAAATGTCAGCGTGGAAGGAATCAAAGATTTCCCCAATTCACCTCATATATTCAACAAACAAGCCTATTTTTTTAAGATAAACAAGTCAGCCTTTGACAATGTTTTTCATGGAAGAATAGGCTTCAATATGTATCGACTTTTAGATGGAGAATATTCTCTTTGCATTGAGTTTTTTCCAGGAAGTATGAATGGAGTAACTCTCAATGCAGTTTCCTCCAGCGTGAATGTTGGTCAGCAAACAACAAAGAAATTTTCTTCTTGGTCAAGAACCATAATTCACATGCATAAATGGCGGATTTCTCCTCCAGAATACCTCATGGTGGATTTAGGATGGCAAGGAACTTCTTCTGATTCATCTCCTGGAGATGCTAAACTTATCATCTATGGAATTTCCGGATATCAAGCCGATGTCCCCAGTTCTGTTTTTGATGCTCCTTTTATTTTTAAACCGGGACAGATGGTTATGCAGGCAGCTATTGATATGAATGGACACAACTTGTCTGGGAGCCGAATTGTGGAAACCGGCATCTTTCGAAAGAATGATGATGGCAGTAAATTTTTGTTTATTGACAGCACCTCGAAGTTTCTTTTCTTCCCAATTAAAACAAAACTGGTGGAAGTGGGAATATTTCATGCCTCAATAAAGAATCCCCCAAAGATTAATCTGACTTTCTCCATGTCAGTGGATGGCCGTAAATTTGAAAGAACCTGGTTTGGGAGTAGATGCAGAAGCCTGAAATACAACATTGGGAATGGAATTGAAATCCCAAGCATGACAAACTTTTCTTTTTCTCCCCAAGAAGACTTGGTGATTGGACTGTATGAGAAAGTTTATCTTTCGCTGGTTTTTATGACATAAAGGGTGACAAAGGGATTTGTGTTTTTTACCAATAAAGTCAAGCGTTTGAAATATGATTATGTTTTTCAAAATGGAATACAGAAAGAAATCTATCTTCAATTTCAATCACATCAACCAATGCATTGGGGAAGAAAAACTGACCGAGATCAAGCAACTCTTCCGATTCCATCACAAAAGATATTGGTGTTTGAAACGAGCTCACAAACATTTCAAGAGAATGAACCTGCTCGTGAATTTGGCATCTTCCGCTCTTGTTGCGGTTGGAACGATCGCGGGGGCAGCAACAATGAATCCCATCGTTTTGTGAGTGATTTACAGGGAATGAAATGAAGAAATATGGAAACAAAATTGACATGGCGAAGTTCGCGTTCACCACCTATGAAAAAACATTGGCTGAGTTGCGTTTTGCCTTGAGGAGTGGAAAATTTGATCGAAGTGAATTCCTTCCTGCAATGGAGGCGGTGGATGGGATTGTGATTGATTTGTGGTTGGATTTGGAGAAGTTTGAGAGAAAATATGAGTTGCTGTTTGAGTGATGCTGAAAAAATCGTTTTTCATTTTTCAAAAAACTTCAAAATTTTGTATCCATCTAGAAAATGGAGAAGAGAATCAAAATAGAAGCTGGTGAGCCAGCCGAAATAACTCACGGTTGCATCATCCCCCTAACGGATTGCAAGGTGAGATTCAACAACATGAAATTCCGAATCTGGGACAAGGTCTTCAAAAAAGAAACCACTTTCGCTTTGAGAATGAATTTGGTGGACTCGGAAACGGGAAAGAGTGAAGTTAAGTTTGTGAAATATTTGGAAACCGAATTCAACAAGTTAGCAATGGAATGCCAACCCAAAGTTGATTCCCTGAATAAGAAATGCGCGAGATATTCGGAGGGGGATTTCAAACTGATCAGGAAAGATGATGAGAATGCCGAACTCTGGGGAAAACTGTATGCGAAGAATGATAAAATCTCCACCCGGTTCTGGAAAGAAACAACTAAATCGAATGGGAAGAAAGCGAAACGAGAGATTGACCCAATGAAACACTTGAATGACACTTTGATCGGAGATGTGTTCATAGTCTTCAAGCAAATCTTTCTCGGCAAACACAAAGCCATCACATGCATTGCCCAAGAAGTTCTTGTGAGAAAAGTTGAAGTGAAAGAGTCCTTGTTTGATGACTTGGAAGAGGATAATTCTGAAGTGGAAGTGGACGAAGATGAAGAATGGTAATTTCTTTTCCAATGGAAAGGAAACTGTTCAAGCAATTAGATGAGCGATTTTACCTAATTCAACTGCATATTTCCGTCTTTGTTCTTCTTCCCGTTGTTCGGATTCTTTCTTTTCACGTTCATAAGTTTCATAAGCAGTCTGACAAGTAGCCAAATGCCTTTCGAAGTTGGCACGTTTCTCAAGCTCCTTTACCCATTCCAGGGTGCTATGAGTGGTTCGATCAAACTCTTCCCGTCTTTGCATTTCAGCATTTTTTACCTCAGCTTCAGTTTCGTCATATTGTTGTTTCCGGATAGACCTAAGTTTTTCATTCCATTCCCGTCTGGAAATCTCCAGTTGCCGGAAGTTTTCCAGTGCTTGGGCATCGTCACTGTTGTTTGTTACTCTCATTTTATTAGCTGGCATTATTTTTTAATATTTTCATAAAAAAAGAATCAAAATGAATCCTGAAGCAATTCAAACTAAAGAACTAGAAATGAAGAATGTGCAAGGGAACCTGTTCGTGAAAATCCCTCTCCATATGAATGGAAAAGCCGTTCTTGTGACCATCCCAGAATGTGTCTTCAAAATCTGGAAAAGCCACTTCGGGTTTTCATTGGGGATCAATCTGGACCAATCACCCCCAGAAGTTAAGAAAAAGTTCAAGGCCATTGAAACTAGACTGAGAAAACTGGCAATGATGAACCAAGCAAAAATCGCAGGGATGAGCGGGAATCGTCTTGGGGACTTTTCCGCGACTGATTTTAAGTTGATTAAAACTGACCGAAGTGGAATGGAAAAAGTTTGGGGGAAGTTAGAGATGGATAAACTACCCTTTGGAGGTTACAACGCACATGAACATGTTGGGGAAAGATTGACAGGTAAAGTAATCCTTCAAATCAAATGGATCTTTTGTGGACATTGTGAATCTATAAGTTGCGTTATCCATCGGGTGACAGTTAATTGACTTCTATTTCAATGAAATGGAAATCACTTCTTTCTCCGTTTTTCTAATTCATAAATCTGTGCATGGATTGCTGCTTCTCTCTCCTCATCAATAGCTTTTTCAAGTGCAGGTGACTGCCATGTAATCTGATGCAATTCATTATTGTTGTCTAGGAAAAATTTGCCACCTTGCTTAAGAAGGCGATTGGAAAAGATAGATTGCCGCAGACCGAATCTCTCTAAGATCTCTTCTGGGGTTGAGAAATCTTCCCCATCAATCTGAATGAATGGCCCATCGTTTTCATCTCGGATAAAGATGATTTTCTAGTCAGATCTTCTCCGAAAATAATCTTTGTCAGACTTCAATATTCTTGCAATAGTGAGTTCTGGAATTCCTGTTTGTTTAGTAGCCTTTCGGAAAGTGAAAAAGAATTTCTTTTCACCTCCCTCTTCTTGGATCGAAAACTTCATTTTATTAGGATTTTTATATTTTCATAAAAAATGGTGACTTTGAAAGAGTTGAGAACACTCGCGAGATCATCCGGGTTGCGCGGATGGTCTCGATTGAGAAAAGATGAGTTGATTTTGTTTTTAGTTGAAAATCTTTGGTCGGGGGAAGGAAGATGGGATCAACCAAAAATGAACAAAGCAGCTCGTTTGAGAATTCGGAAAAACAAAAACGTCAACCCCCTGGATGTTGAAAATGAACAAATTGATGTCCCTATTCTAGTTCCAGAACGAAGAACAATTCCTCCCAGAGAAATTCCTTCAGTCATTCGACAACAAAAAGAAACGATTTCTGATTGGCTGAATTGGTTGGAAACGGCTGAAATGCCAACAAGGCAGGTTGATCCAGAAAGAGAAGAATTCAAAAGACGATTGAGTGGAATGAGAGAAGTTACCAGGGCGTCCGCATTTAGAGGATTCGCAAGAGATATTATAATGCCAGGGCGACCTGGAGAACTTCCCAGAGATTTCCTTAAAAGGATAAGGCCTCAGATAGGAGCACTTATGCGCCAACACACAATGACCAAAGTCAAACTAATTATGAATTGCTTGATGGCTCGAACAGTTTTAGCAACTGGGGAAGTGGTTGAAGAAGAAGCTAACTTTCACTCTCGGGTCATGACAAACCTTGAAGGAACGGACAAATTGGCAGTCGTTGACACGATGACTGACCGAGTAATGGAGAACATGGCGATTTCCAAATGAGAGGCTCTAACTGGGTATTTGTGAGAGTGAGAGAGTTAGTCATTCCCTTCGCAGCCTTTCAACCGCTGCGTGGAAGTTCATGGATGAAACTTCCAGCGGGATTGAAGAATAAGAAAGCTGTGGTAAACACGAAGAATGAAGATGCGGGTTGTTCAAGTGGTGTGTGACACGAGCTCTCAATCCAGTTGAGAAAAATGCAGAAAGAATCTCGGTGGAATTGAGAGAGCAAAGTAGGGAGTTGGATTGGAACGGTTTGACTTTCCAAACTCCTCTGAGTGATATTGGGAAGTTTGAAAGAAGAAATTTGGGATTGGCAGTGAATGTGTTTGGTTATGAAGGTGGAACTGTCTTTCCTTTGAGAATTTCTGAGAAAGAAGGACAAAACATTGACTTGTTGTGGTTGAAGAAGGTTGATGAGGATGGGAAAGAGAAAACACATTTCTGTTGGATAAAGAACCTCAGTCGACTTCTCTTAAATCAAGTTTCAAATCATGAAAAAGCACTTGTTTTTTGCCGAAGGTGTTTGAACCACTTTCCCGATAATGATAAGTTGAAACGGCATGAAGAGTTTTGTTCCCAGTTTGAAGCTGTGAAGATTAACATGCCAAATGAATGAAGTGTTGTGAAGTTCAAAAACTTCAACAGGAAGATGGAATTTCCATTTGTCATCTTTGCGGATTTCGAAGCTAGACAACTTCCAATTTCGTCTGTTCAGCCACCAACGGAGAACTCCTTCGCTGAAAAGTTCCAGAAACATATAGCTTGTTCGTTTGCGTTTCATTTAGTGTCAAAGTTTATGAGAAGAAAACCGGTCTTATTTCGGGCAAGAAGTGATGAAGAGGATGTGGGAAAGAAATTTCTAGAGGAATTAACCCAGTTTGTCGTGGATATCCAAGAAGAAGTAGCAGAGCCAGAAAAGATGATATTTGGCCTAAAGGAACAAAAACAGTTTGAGGAAGCGACGTGTTGTTGGATATGTGAAAAAGAATTTGAAGCAGATGATGAACGGGTTCGGGATCACTGCCACTTCACTGGGAAGTTCCGAGGTGCGGCTCATGAATCTTGCAACCTGAATTTCAGAAAACCTAAATTCACCCCAGTGATTTTCCACAACTTGAAAGGATATGACGCGCATCTCATTGTGAAGAGTTTGGGATTGAGTGAAGGGGATATCAGTTGCCTCCCAAATAATGAAGAGAAGTTCATTTCCTTCTCAAAGAAGATAAAAATTGGGGAAACAGAACCATGGGGGTTTGATGAACCTAAAACAATTTGGCATGAATTGAGGTTTCTTGATTCAGCTGCATTCATGGCAGCGCTTTTAGGCAATCTAGTGAAGAACTTGAGGGATGAAGACTTCATTGAAACGAAAAAGGTGTTTGGGAAAAAGTGGTAATTGTTCAAACGGAAAAGAATCTTCCCCTATGAGTGGTTGGATTCAGTTGAGAAATTCAACGTGATGGAACTCCCTGAAAAAGATGCTTTCTATTCGACGTTGAATGATGAAGGGGTGAGTGATGAAGACTTGGAACATGCAAAACTGGTTTGGGATGAGATGGGAATGGATAACATGGGAGACTTCCATGATGCCTATCTGAAGGCGGATGTCACTCTGTTAGCGGATGTCTTTCAAGAGTTCAGAAAAGTTTGCCGAACTCATTACAACTTAGATCCAGCTTAGTTCTTCACTTCACCCGGTCTAGCATGGGATGCTGCTTTGAAGGAAAGTGAAGTTGAACTGGAATTGTTGACAGACCCAGAGATGATGCTTTTCTTCGAGCGAGGAATTCGAGGAGGTGTTTCAACTATCTTCCACAGGAGAGCAAAGGCAAACAACAAGTTAATGGGTGATGACTTTGATGAAAACCAGCCGTCAAAGTTTCTCGCTTATTGGGATTCGAATGGTTTGTATGCATGGGCTATGTCAAATCCCCTTCCTGTTGGTGAATTCAGATTGATGAATGAAGAAGAGTTGACAAGATGGCAAGATGAAAGTTGCGTCCTGGAAGTGGATGTGGATATCCCGAAGAAGTTGCATGACCATTTCAATGACTTTCCACCGCTTCCAGAACAACTGATGATGGGAAAGACGGAGAAGCTGATTCCCAACTTGAGAAACAAGCGGAAAATGGTTATACATCGGCGATTGTTTAAGCAAACTTTGGAATTGGGATGTGAGTTGAAGAACGTTAGAAGGGGAGTGAAGTTCCAGGAAGAGTGCTGGTTGAAGTCATTCATTGACAAGAATGTCATCCTGCGACAACAGTCCAAAAATGCATTTGAGAAGGATTTCTTCAAGTTGATGAATAATGCGGTCTTTGGGAAAACAATGGAGAACATCAGGAAAAGAAAAGATGTGCAGTTAGTGTGCCAGGGAAAGAAATTCTGCAAGTTAGTCGCTAAACCAAACTTTGAGCATTTCACCATATTCAGTGAAAATCTTGTGGGAGTTTATATGAAACGGACCAAGATGACATTTGACATGCCAGTATATGTGGGCCAAGCGATATTGGATGTATCGAAGAGTTTAATGTATGACTTCCATTATGGATATGTGAAGAAAAAATGGGAAAAGGCTCAGTTGTGTTTCACAGATACGGATTCGTTGCTATATGAAATTGAGACTGATGACTTGTTTGTGGATATAGCAAAGGATGTGCCAAAGCACTTTGACACGTCAGAGTTTGCTGAAACACATCCCAGAGTTGTTGACGGAACGATAACGCGAATGAACTAGAAAGTATTGGGTTTGATGAAGGATGAAGCTTGTGGGGGAGTAATTGAAGAGTTTGTGGGACTGAGAGCAAAGTGTTATTCCTTCAAAGTGCATGGTGGAGGTGGGACAAAGAAATGTAAGGGCGTGAAGAAACGGGTTGTGAAAAAGCGAATCACGCATGAAGACTATGTTGACTGTCTGGAAACGAAGAACCCACAGATGAGGATCATGAATTGCATTAGGAGTGAAAAGCATCAAATCTTCACCCAGAGAATTAACAAGACGGCTTTGAGTGCGGATGATGATAAGAGATATGTGAAAAGTGATGGAATCAGCACATTGGCTTGGGGCCATTGGAGACTTGGAGAAACGGAGCGAAGCGTTGTGAGTGAAGTGAGTGAAGAAAATAAAGAAGTGATTCAAAAAATGAATCAAAGAAGCGGAGCGGAGCGAAGTGGAGCGGAGCGAAGTGAAGAAGAGATAAAAGCAGCAAAGCTTGAAAAGAAACGAAATCAAGTTACCCGCTACTAAAAACTTAGAGAAGGAATAGAGCATGTTGAGTTATGGGCTTTGGCAAGAAAATTTCATGTGGAGAAAGATGACCTGATAAATGAAATGAATGTGAAAGTTTATGTGAAAGGATTGACTAGATATGCAACCTTGTAATGAGTGAGAATTGTTTACCTTCAGGTGGAGGTGAGTGGGAATGTGTTGAATGTGTGGGGATTTCTTTTGGCGTATTTGTGCTTGATAAAAATGTGCATTGATTTGGGGAAGTAGGAATGTGTTGAGTTAGTGGGTAATTTGTTTTGAACGTATTTCTGCTAGTGAATAATGTGCATTGATTTAGGGAAGTAGGAATGTGTTGAGTTTGTGCATTGATTTGGGAGAGTGGGAATGTGTTGAGTTGGTGGGTATTTTTTTTTGGTGTATTTATGCGTGATTGAGGGTAAGTTTTTTTGGGCGTATTTCTGCTGTGAGCCAGAACCGGCCTTTTCTATCTACTTTCGCATCATTATAAATTCGTTGAGCATAATTTATGATTCCCTATAGAAAAGAAAAGCAGCTTGATGTTTTGGAAAGGTTTCTTTGGAGAGATTTTCATTGAAAGAGATTTACATCATGTAATTTTAAAAATAAGCTAAGTTTACTGCAGGATTCCCCCGCCGAGACACCGCTTCACAAAACGCGCCGCACAAAAGATTTTATCACCGGCCGGAGAAAATATTTGAAAAACTATTCGTATCAAGACAGTCATTTTTACAAAGGACCGGAATAGACTAAAAGCCCATGGTAAACAAAGCTGCTATTCCTGAGACTGCCATGCGATGCGATTTGCGGGCAAATTTTAGTCAATTTTACCTGTAGACGGAAACACCAGCGAGATAGTCTAAACTAGGTCAAATGAATTAAATTGTTTTGTAATAAACCTCTGTTACCGTGGCGAAAAGTGATTTCAGTTCCGACTCGCGTGAAGCCAGCGGACTGAATTAAACAGTCGTAATAAAAGTGCTGTAGATTTTAAAAACAAAGGTGCGAAAAGCGAAAATCACGATTGAGAAAAGGCGCGCATTTGTGTCGTCTTGCAGGTCACTGAAAGTTTTATTTAGCGCCAAAGTTGTGTTTTCGCGGGAACAAAGCTGGTGACTTTTGAAGGCATAAAATAAATTCAAAACAGCAGTGAAAGTTATAAAACACCACCATTCTAAGGTCTACACTATGCCGGATAGCTCTTGCGCTGGCACGAAAACCATACCGGATAGGCCTTTCGTTCACACATGAAACGGTAGTTTCGGAACGATTTTCGGTCCGGAGCGCCGCTACGACGCGGCGCTCGTGAAAGTGAATCGTCACATATCGGATAGATTCTCGTGCCACTCTCTCTTTTATACAAAATAAAACCAGCAACAATTTCAAATGGGTTAGGTAGTATATAACTCATTAACAACGGGTTTTAACGTCTTGTTTAAAAAAAGGCCGAAAGAAAAAGTATGGATAGACAAAGTTGGAAAACAGAGGTTGGGGATGATTGTAAAAAGCGCAGAAGAAACTGTAGTGCGAGTCGTTGGAGAAGTGAAACATGAACATTTTATCAACCGAGTTTATAAGGTAAATTGATCATCGTTAAAGGTTCAAAAGCTGACGTTTCGAGCGCTAACCTACGTCACAGAGTGGGTGGGAGGAGAAGAACATCTCTGATTTGTTCTAATTATCAATTCTAAGTTCTTTTAAGTAATGATCCACACTGAAGAAGAAAAGTGCTGAACGACAATGCACAATGGAATGTCAACTTTTTAATTGTCACAACTAGTGATCTGATTGGTCAAGACTCAAAAACCGCTAAAAAGTTAAGGTTCAAAGTGCGTTTTATCTAATTTTTTAAAGGTTTCATGTAATTTGAGACCCAATCGGGCAACATGCATTTTTTAAAAGATATTGTATTTGGGGAACTTCATCAAAGAAGCAAATTTATTAGCTATTGTCTTCTGCTATTATTATTGGTTAAGCACGAACATTTCCTAAAATATATTTGACGCAAATGGATTTTCTTAATTTTTATAGTAAAATATAATTATGAACTATCATCCTCTCCTCTATTCTTGAAATCAAAGATATTCTATGTGGGAAAGAGCCAATGCCGCAGAACAATGAAGTTTACGGTAGTTCTTATGGGCAAAGTTCGTACGTTATCTTTCAAACGCTAAGTTTTCATATTGATGTTTTCATAACTTTTTTCAGCGACTACAACTCTGCCACCCCCAACTACAAGCCTGTCAGGTAAGGATTTGAGTCTCAATTCAAAGTTATATTTCACGTGTGCAATAGCTCATCTTTACTCTTCATTCCTTCGCAATTGTGCGCCAGCACGTTTTCATCGTTGCAATATTTTGCCAAAGTTCGTATGTTATTTTTCAAACGCTAAGTTTTCATATTAATGTTTTCATCACTTTTTTTCAGCGACTACAACTCTGCCACTCCCAACTTCAAGCCTGGCAGGTAAGGATTTGAGTCTCAATTCAAAGTTATATTTCACGTGTGCAATAGCTCATCTTTACTCTTCATTCCTTCGCAATTGTGCGCCAGCACGTTTTCATCGTTGCAATATTTTGCCAAAGTTCGTATGTTATTTTTCAAACGCTAAGTTTTCATATTAATGTTTTCATCACTTTTTTTCAGCGACTACAACTCTGCCACTCCCAACTTCAAGCCTGGCAGGTAAGGATTTGAGTCTCAATTCAAAGTTATATTTCACGTGTGCAATAGAAATAAAGCACATAGACTTAAAAGAAGATATCAAAAGCTCCTATGAGCCGACTCATGAACATGAAACGTTTCAAATAAAAGATTTTTCACTGAAAAATTCATAGCGGCAAGACGTTTTTACTAAAATATGCTTAAGATATTTTTGCGGCCATGACCCTCAAAATTTCTCAACATGGACGGTCCATGTTGAGAAAGTCTGTGGCAGAGGTTTTGAGTACGGTCCGAGTACATTACTTAAGTATTTATTTTGTGTATAGAAAAAAGGTTCTGCAAAATAATATTAAGCAATAGCATTATTACTTGGGCGGAGGAGCCCAAGTTATAAAATGCAGTTTGGTAGTGCACGAATTTGCAATCGGGCTCTAATGCGCGTGCGTCAAACTCAGTCAAGCGCAACGACGAGAAGAATACTGGTCAGCTGGCGTCTCGGCTTGCTTCAACGCTTTCTTGATAGGCTCACCGGCGATGAAAATTAAATTCTAGTGGCAGATAAATTCTGAAATCTTGATCGCTTACTCTTTAGCCGTAATTCAGTCTTTAATTCAATTGAATCGATGGAATATTATTTGAGTTATGAATTCTCAAAGGTACATGTACGTCTTTAGACTCGGAACGGTCCGATTTATGACAATTTCCCATCCGTGCGCTAAAACGAGCGGACAAATCGTCACTTATATATACTAGTCCATTACAAAAATACAGTTTCAAACGACTAGTTCTTCTAGATATAACAATAAAATAACTTTCGCACTACATCGAAAAGGTGCAACAAGAAAGACAAGAAAGAACAATTTCTTCACGGCAGAGTTTGATCACGTGCTAGGCAACGAGATCTGCTAACAGATCGAATTTCATTTGAACGCCTAAAGAATTATTTTGAACGGCTTGCAGTGAACAGCCGAAACAGAACAAAAATTTCGAAGGGCTGGCTGTGAACGGCTATGGAAAAATTTCGAATGGAGTGAGTTTATAGTCAGAAAGCGAACAAAACCAAAATAGGTCACTTTATGTAAACAAGGGCCCCAAGTGCCAGTGCGTTAGTCACGCAAAATTCACGTCTAAAATTCTTTCTGAACTTCATGTTTACCAATTGTGAAGATAAATCTTGAATGAAACTAAATATAATAATCGATGTCAGACAGTGGGGAAAGGTATGTAGCAGAAAAGACAGAAAACAAATTTAGCCCGTTTAAGTTTGTTGTAGTTGTCAGGAAAAAGTGCACCGAATTTTCATTTGTCAAAAGAGTAATTTGAAACCTGAATACAGACTATGCGCTTCCATGAATTCTCTGTTTTCCTTGCAGTTTCGCTCGCGAAATTACAATTAAGCTTTTCCAAATTCTACAGGCGTTAAATATAATCCTTGCACCCGCACTTCACGTACGTCTTCTTGCGTTCCAGTTACAAATGTGTACCAACAGTCAACGACATACAAGACTATCTCAATACTTAGTGCACTCCCTATCATCAAACCCTAAACTGACGTGCATGCAGATTTTCCAAGATATATACATTCCAATACGCCTAATACAACGACGCCCAAGTATACGCTGCCACAGCGTCTTGTTTACTATAAAAGCAATAGCATTTTCCTGGCAAATGGCCTTTGAACATGCCGAGTAGGTTTCCTTACTTCCTTTCTTGCCCTTCTGAGAAAAGAAAGCGGTTTTTGTTTTATATAACGGAATAACATTTTTTTATACAGTCACCGGAAATTGGTCTGAGTGGGGAGGCTGGAACAATTGTAGTGTATCATGTGGAAGTGGACAGCAAATGCGCATGCGTACTTGTAACAATCCACTACCATCAGGTGGTGGCGCTGACTGTATAGGGAGCAACAATGAGACTCAATCTTGCAACACCAATCCGTGCCCAGGTAAGAAAGCTCCCTTTCGCGATCTAATCTTGAAGCCACTTGAATTATATGTGTTTCTGGACAAAGGGGAAAATAAGCTGACAACTTCCACAACCGATGATGATAGTGTTTTTTTTAATTATATATGTTTTACGGAACCCATTGCAATGTTTTTATCCAATAGTCCATGGAAATTGGTCTGAGTGGGGAGACTGGAGCCTCTGTAATGTGTCATGTGGAAGTGGACAACAAATACGCATGCGTACTTGTAACAATCCACCTCCATCAGGTGGTGGAGCTGATTGCGTAGGGAGCAACAATGAGACTCAATCTTGCAACACTGATCCGTGTCCAGGTAAGAAAGCTTCCCTTATCTGGTTTCGTATCCGATTAGTTCAAAAGGTACGGATAAGGGGCTAAAATCTTGGAAAATAATGATAGAAAACAACCGAAAGTAATTCACTTTCGTGACCTAGCTAGAGAGAAAAGGAGCTGCATCAGAACTTTTTCTCTCGTTTCTCATGCATCCTTCTGTGATACCACAGATATTGTGAAATAGTAAAACATGCAAAGGCCAAACACACCTAAAAAGTATCATTTATTAGTTTGAATGTTCAAGAACGCTCTGAACGTTTTTGGCGCCTGGGATATCAAGTAGACCCAAGTACTTAGAATGGGTGTTCGATCTGCAATTGTAGTCCTGGGTGGCTGCCCGTGCTGACTTTCAACATTCATATTTTTTTTAACAATGAATCAAATACCACCAAACTTTATGACTTTTCTTACAATTTATCTGACAACAATTTGGATTTTAATTTTTAATGTTGACGTGACTTGATATTTTCATAGCAACAATAATATTTTGACAGACATGTTTTTCGGAATTTTGGATTTTTTAACTTCCAATGAAAAAAATAAATTTGTCGTCGTAACTTTTATATTTTTACGCCATTTTAGCCTTTCTTTATTGGTTTTATTACATTTGAATCAATTGAGATGGTTTTCTGAGGTTTTTGAGAAATCCAGAAATCCAAGATGGCGGATCCAAGATGGCGGCTATGCATAAATACGTAGTTCCCACGTCATATGACGTAATCGTCCCACTTAACGGACCGCAAAGGAAACAGTTTTGAGATTTTTGTAACCGGCCTTACTGTCAAATTTGAGCACACTGCATCTGTCAAAAGCAAGTTTCTAGAGTCGAGTTTGGCTAGATTTTCAAAATGAAACCAATAGAGTGTTTTCACTCACGTGGCCTGCAGCTATGCTAATTTATTTAAACAAAACAAAGTGTTTGTATTAGAAAAGAGTTCAATCCCCACAGGATTAGCTTGGGACACCAATATGGCCGCCGTTTTATTGTTTTGGGACACGAACATGGCCACCGTGACGTCATGTGAAAACACTCCATATACACACAAAAAACAAATTGGTAATTGACAAACTGAACACCTCAGCTTCAGTATATAGACTCGCTACGTGCTTAGGAATTTTACAACGTCTGGTTTCTCAATTGATTCTCACTCGTAGTGGTCAACTTATTTCTCGTTTTGGACTTTCATGCACCTTTCATGACATGCATTACCGGTAAGTTCTATTTCGTCCAATTTTACTTTTCAGATACTAAACTAGAATCACTGGAAAATAATTCCACATATTTCACAATACAGCCATCGGTTTGATTAAAAAACAAGAGGCTACTATTGTAGCCTACACTCATGCGCTTGCGTAAGCAAGTTTTATGGTTTGTTTTGAACGGGTCACGCACCCCTTCCCCCCTCAACGAATTTTGCGTGGCACACTAAAGAACACGCTAAAACACGTTTTCTGCACTCGCTTTGAATATTTAATTTATTGATTCCCGATCAAATACACACTCGTCTTTTATTTCCCAAACCGTGACTTATTCCCGTTACATTTGAAAAGACTTCTTTTAAAAGCAATGAAATCAGCAAACGACCGGGCTTTTTTTTTTTCAATTTTAGCGAATCTCAAAAACAGAATTATGCAACCGTGCACAAAAACTTTTAATCGGTCTAGAATTACCAGTATGACTTATTTTCGAGTAAAATACACCAGTTGTATCGAAAATTGCCCTAGAAACTGATTTGGAAATGAAAATTGCAAAACATACAGACATCTTTGCGTATGCGACGCGTGTGAAGTTAGACATGTTGTTTACATATAAATATCAGATGTCATTACGATTGAATTTTAGCATGTTTTATAAATATTTCTCCAAAACTAACCAGAACACAGAGAAAAAGTGAATCACAAATTGATATCAACATAAATTCTCACCAAAAAATTGTAATTTCTTTTACGGTAAAGTCCCTCGTCTGTATGAAATCTGCTTCTTCGGTTTTGATCGCCCCGCACTGATAAAAGCGTATGAATTTCCTCGAAGCAAGATTTAGTTGCTGAAAGCTTCCTTTTTCTCCACTATAGCGGCTTTGGGTATTCTTTAAAGCTTTCTCTTTCCATTTAAATGTGAGTTATTAATCCGATGACACGAAACTACGGTTTTAAAAACCAAGCTCATGCCTAGCGCGGCAGCCATTTTTGTAGAATATGCTGGTGACTCGAGGACCCGGTCACTAAAATATGCGTGCATACATTTGCATGCAAAATCGTGACACAAAAAGGAAAAAGAAAAAGAAAAAGAAAAAAAGAAAAACGAAGCCCATTTTATTACCTCATGGCGCTTTGCGCATGAGGTAATAAAAAGGAAAATGCGTCGGGCCGGGTAAATAATTTACACAAAATGAATGTGTGATCTTCTAATTTTTGAAGGCTTTGGTGGATGGTCAAATTGGGGTAGCTGGACTCCCTGCACTGCATCTTGCGGCGTTGGTGTACAAGGACGTGTTCGCAGTTGCACGAATAGTATTCACTCACCACTCTACCGCAACACTCAACGAACATTCGGTACTAATATATTTCATTTTATTTCTTAGTAACGTGCTTACCAGACCAGAAAGACCAACTTGATTGCTCAATTTATTTGAGAATAAGAATCTGTAATGTGCCAATTGATCAGTTTCCTCGAGTTGTAGAATCAGTAAGGACAGTTTGCCCTGTAACATGTGGATTTTGTGGTAAGTTAAATACATTTACTAAAAATACGTGTCTCGCAGAACCTTGCGAAGCTCGGGGGAGGATGCAATGCAAAATGTTAGCAATGTGGGAAGGAGATGGACTTTCTGGTTTGACTGGACTGGTTGGGTTGCTTGCTTGCTAGCAATAGCCCCAAAATTTAAAGTTGAGACATTTTCGTTGCCAGTCTCTTTCTTTGTGCTCTGTCTTCCTAAAATAAAATAAACGGGAGCTGGTACTGGTTAGTTTTGAGTTTTGACCTGTGTGTCGCTGTAACTGCTATGGGACTGGGTACCAAACGATCTTCAGACCCTTCCTCCTCCCCCCCCCCCCCCACTTATCTTCATAAATTTTTGTCAGAAGGAAAATTAGTCTGAAAGTGGGTGAATTAAGTACAGTTGTGGAAATGGGTCCAGGACAATATGCAATGGTGTTCTGTTTATTTTGATTCTCTCAATTAAATTCCATTCAGTTGAAGTTTGAGAGTGCTATCTGCCAAATTAACCTGTTCTCTTTAGATACTGCTATAGTTTTTGTTCTATATACTTGAAATCAAATCATTGGTAACCCAATTTTCTAGTCACTTGAATGGTTGAGATCACAGGAGGTTACTGCTGCTGAAAAGTGATGTTGTCGAAAAAATAACAACTCAATGTTGAAAGTGGCATGAGATTCTCCTAGTAGTAACAATACTGTATTTTGGATACAGGTCATGGGAATTACAAAATTGATTACAAAACATGAATATTCAAGATGAAGCACAACAGATTCTCTACAAATACCATAAGCAATGTATAGAGACCAGGATGGAGAATTCGTAGGTTAAGAGGATCGAGAATCTGTAACAATCACCTTAGCCTTACCGAAAATGGAAAATCGAATTTCCTAAAACTCCCTGATATGGAAGGCCTGTTTGAACTTATCATAAAAATATAAGTTTCAGTTCGCTGCGGTTAATATATTTGTCAAACCGTGGCTAAACCTCACATGCGGCCTCACTGCGGTCATTTTGCGGTCGTTTACTGCCCCTCAAAAAACTATTTTGTTTGTTGATTTGAACCAGGACAAGATAAAGATATTCAAATGTAGAGATTGTATACTGAATTCTTTGCGATGTGAACTGATTCCCATTACTTTACGTTAAGCACTAAATATTTGAGAGATTTTTGAATCTTTATGAATGAAACACCGTTATTTGAAAGCGAAATTTTACTCTGTTACGTTGCTTTGATCCGGGAGGTCACTACTCAGTAAAAGAACAATGCTTCCTCCCTACAAATATGCAATAAAAATCTTGGGCAACTAAAACCACGAATTTTGCGAATTCCGAGGGTGATTTTATGAATTTGCGCAATTTTAAATTGAGTTTGAGTCCACGCAAATCTCTCTCTTACAAGTCTTTAGTAAAATTATCCCTTCATACAGCGTTCGAGCAATTTTCTCTTGTAAACAAAGATCCAGCCGAGTGTAAAGTAGATTTCCGAGTGGAGAAGGGTGATATTCCTTTACTTGTTGATGCCTTACGAGTTCCTCCAATCTTTAAATGTTACAATGAAACAATTTGCGATGGAACTGAAGGCTTGTGCATTGCACTGAAGAGATTTGCATATCCGTGGCGTTATTCGGACATGATTCCTATGTTTGGACGATCGGTGGCAGAACTCAGCATGATCAGTAACGAAGTCGTGGACTGGATTTACAACACTCGTGGACACAGAGTTACTCAGTGGAATCACGCAATTATAAGCCCTGCTTCCCTGAGTACGTACGCAGATGCAATCCACAACAGAGGAGCAGCCCTTGACAACTGCTTTGGTTTCATAGATGGGACTGTTCGCCCCATCTCTCGACCGATTGCAAACCAGCGAACTGTCTACAATGGACGCAAACGGGTCCATTCCCTTAAGTTTCAGTCTGTTACGCTTCCAAATGGACTGATTGGTCAACTCTATGGCCCCGTAGGTGAGAATTTGCATGCATTGATCATTCCATAGTTATTTAAGTCGTTTTGTCAGACACTTGCTGTTTTCTTTTATTTATTCTTATAGAAGGAAGGATGCACGATGCGAGAATGTTGGCAGTCTCCCATTTGTATGATGACCTGGAGAGCTTTGCTTTCAATCCTGCTGGAAGAGAGATGTGCTTATATGGGGACCCAGCATACCCACTTAGGGTTCACCTTCAGGCACCATTCCGAGTTGGAATTTTAACAAGGCAAATGCAGATGTTCAATGAATCTATGAGCGCAGTTCGTGTTTCTGTGGAATGGCTATTCGTCGACATCATTAATTATTTTAAATTTTTGGATTTTAAGAAGAACTTGAAGATAGGTTTAGTAGGTGGTAAAAGAGAGTTCTGAGACACCCTCAAATTCCCCTGAATTTCACACAAATATTTCCTGTAGATTTCAACAAATAACAAATTATTTTTCATCAGTTCAAATCAACAGATACCACGCAATTCTGATGAGTTTGAGCAGATTTGACAAATTTGTGAGTTGTGTGAAAACTGACAGAAATTGTTGAATTTTTAATATTTGTTGGGTCTGATATTTGTGTGAAATTCAGGGGAATTTGAGGCTGTCTCAGAACTCTCTTTTACCACCTACTAAGCCAAAATGACCACAAGACAAAATCTTGAAATTGGCCAATTTCAAGATTTCTCCGCTGAATTTTCACAGAGGAAAATTAACCATTTTCCAAAATCTCACGCTCATTTGGGGAGAATATTTCTTCCATTCTCCAATGCCCCAACGCTAGATCAGTTTCATTTTCCAAAATTTCATGCTCATTTTGGGGGAATATTTCCCCCAGTCTCCAATGCCCCAACGCCAGCGTATCAATTCCATTTCCCAAAATCACTCTTTTGTCATCTTCCGCACTCAACGCAATTTTGGTCATGTTTTCCGTGAATAAATTGTGCCCTCTGCTGCGAAAAATAGTTTGCCTCCTGAGTTGCTTTTTTTTTGTCCTCAAACATTTCACAAAGTTTGCATGTCTCAAACTCTTCCTGATCATGCATTTTTTCACTCCTTTTGCCTTTTGTTCCTCCGTGGTTTTTGCCTTTTGTTCCTCCGTGGTTTTTGCCTTTTGTTCCTCCGTGGTTTCTGCCTTTTGTTCCTCCGTGGTTTCTGCATTCTTCTCCATCAGGAGAGAATACAGTTTCGGTCTCAGGGCGACAAATTCTGTCAAAATGGCACCTTCACATTCATCTTTCATCAACCCAATCTTTTTCTTGTTCCCCGGCACGATTGGCATTCCATTCAACACTGCCGGATGCTCTGGGGAAAAATCATTTGTGTCAAACCATTCTGCCACATCCCCCGCAATGTCCGCAAAGAAATCTTCCGTTTCAATCTCCAGCACCAAAGAATCTGTGTCGGTATACAGGAGAGAAACATTTTCCCACTTTTTCTTCACATATTCATAGTGAAAATCATACATCAAAAGTTTGGACAGATCCAAGATTGACATCCCGACAAAGATGGGTTTTGACATAACCACTCGCGTTTTCCTCATCTTGACTGCAATCAGAAATTCATCGAAAATTTTCACATCGGCGAAGTTGCATTTGCTCACCAGCTTTTCTGCTCTTTCCGCATCTTTCACCAGTTCAATCGTGACTCGATTTCTCAGGTTTTCCATGGTTTTCCCAAAGACAGAGTTGTTCATTAACTTGAAGAAATCTTTTTCAAATTTTGTTTTTCCCTTGGATCTCAGGGCAGTGTTTTTATCAATATAACATTTCATAAATGCTGCTTCTTCAAATTTGATTCCTCTCCAGATCTTTTTCAACTTCATTCCCTGGGAAAGATAAAACGCCAAATTGCGCCCATGTAAAACCATGCCTTCTTTGTCCCTCAGATTTTGCGTGAGTTTTTCAATCCCACCCAGCGCCAGTTTTTCCGGAGCCAGGGGAAAATCATTATGCTCGTCATGCAATTCTGGGGGATAAATGAGATCAACTTCCAGAATGCAACCTTGACCTTCTTCTTTCACAAACTTTTCCCAGTTTTGCAAATCTTCTTCGCTCATCCATTGGAATTTCCCAACTGGAAGAGGCTGCGACATGGCCCATCCATAAAGGTTGTTTGCGTCCAAATAAACCAGGAAACGAGATGGATCTTTTGGATTGAAATTTTTCATATATTGGTTGTTTGCTTTCGCAAATCGCTTGAATGCATTTGCGTTTCCTCCCCTGATTCCTTTTTCAAACATCAACAACTGTTCCACATCATCTAGAAGTTCCAACTTCACTCCGGTCACTTTCAGCATTGCATCCCAAGCCAACCCAGGGGTGGTAAAATAGTGCGCGGGATCCAGTTCATAGTTTTCTTCGCAAAGTTTTCTGAAACTTTCCATGACATCTGCAAGCAGCAGCACATCCGTTTTCAGATAAAGATCGTGAAATTCGCCCATATTTTTCACTTCAAATTCTTCCCAGACTCGCTGGGCATGGGCAAAATCTTCATCTGAGACTTTTTCCTGATTCAATCTGGAGAAAAAAGCGGCTTTCTTTGGCAGTTGTTTCTCAAACTTATCAAACCCATCCATGAATTCATAAGGATAAACTCCTTTTCGCCGCATCAAATCACTTTTCTCACCAAAACATCTGGTGATTTCTTTCAATTCTTCTTTGGGGAGATTTTTTGCCAGCGATTCCAATCCTTCCAGCGTGAATTTGAAGGAATCCAGAAATCGAATTTCATGTTTCACTGAAAATTTTTTCCCTTTCTCCTCATTCCATTCTTTTTTCAACTCGAATTTCAGGGAAAAGGAAATATATTTCTCCTCGTTGTTGGGGATGCATGTCACGCTCAAAACTTCATCCATTGTCCCCAAAGCTCGCACAAAAAGATGAGCGTCATAGTTTGCCAGATTGTGAAAAAACACAGGGGTGAATTTTGGCCTTTGAAACTTCAGGTTGCAAGATTGATGCGCTGCTCCCTTGAATTTTCCTGAAAAGTGACAGTGATCCCTCACCTTGGACAGACTTTTTTCTCCAAATTCTTCTCGACACAGCCAGCACACTTCCGCTTCTCGAAATGATTTCCATTCTTGGTTGGTCAGGGGAATCATTTCCTTTTTCGGCAAATTCAAGTGAGCTTCTCTCACTCGGGAAATCAATTCCCGAATGAACTCTTTGGGAAGTTCTTCATTTTCATTTGCAGCTCTTTTCAACACAGGCTCCATTTGCAAAAACGGGGAAACGAGATGAAACGCAAATCCGCAGGGAATATGCTCGTGGGTTTTTTGAGTTCCCCCCAGCGGTTTCAAAATTGACTCAAAATCTGCATATCCAACAACAGGCAGATGCATCATTTTTGGGAAGTTTTTGAAGGAACAAGTTCCTCCTGGAAGTTCAATTCTCGCGGCTTCAAAATCTCCGCAAATGGTTTTGTGTTTCTCCAGACTTTCCACTCTGGGAAATGAATTGAGGCATCTTTTGCAGAAAAATCTTTCATGCCCATTTCGCGAAACTTGAGAGCTTGCCAAGCGGGAGAAATTTTTCACCAGACAGAAGTGCGTTTTGAATTCTTCTGTCAGCAGAATCAAATCCACATGAAGTCCCCTTTCTTCCTTGGTGATTCTCAGGGGAAAAACAAATCCATTCCAGCCAAAAACGTTCACTGAAATGTCAGGATTTCTGGCCTCAAAAAACTTGATTTTTTCCACGGCCATGGGAAATTCGCAACCATCCCAATTCATCTCTTCCGTTTGTTCTCGCAAAGTCGGTGTGATTCTTTCCGGATGAACTTTGACCATATTTGCGGCTCTGCCCAAGCACCATTTAAAACACATCTCGTCTTCATTTTGCATGTTGATCACGGCTTTCTTGTTTGCCAAATCAGCAGGCAGTTCAATCCACCCAGA
Source organism: Cladopsammia gracilis (assembly GCA_022457155.1). Classification (NCBI taxonomy): domain Eukaryota; kingdom Metazoa; phylum Cnidaria; class Anthozoa; order Scleractinia; family Dendrophylliidae; genus Cladopsammia; species Cladopsammia gracilis. The sequence goes on from JAJGOT010000305.1 coordinate 71,805, forward strand.
TCCTCGCAGGGGGTTCCAGCGCACAAAATGAATTTCCAAACGCAACATTCTTTCAAACATCCAATTGGATCCCCTGCGATTGAAGTTTTCCAGATTCTCAATCATTTCTCTTTCCATTTCATCCAGAATCTCTGGGTTGTTCCCCAAATTCCTTTTCTGCCGGGAATGGAAAAATGGATTTTCAATCACTTCCTCCCCAGAAACCAAATTTGTTTGGGACATTTCCACATTCAAAACGCATTTCACTCTTGTTTGTGGATTTTCTCGCAGGAGCCTGAGAACCAACCATCTTGCTTTCCGGAAAAAATCTTGGGGAGAAATGGAATCATCTCCTTGAATAAAAAATTGTCTCGCGAATCCTCGCAAAGCGGATTGCCCTTCTTCCACGGCAAGTCTCTGTTCCCACAATCTTCTGACTTGTTCTTTCAATCTTTCCACCGCGGGATTGGCTCTTCTCCGAACATCCGCGTCATCCACACTTTCCAACCAATTTGTCCAATCGATAACCGTATCTACATTTTCTTCAATCGCTCTGGGAATGACTCTGGGGGGAACAATTCTTCTTTCCGGAATCAAAAAAGGCACATCAATTTCTGGATTTTCGTCATCTAGGTTGGCTCGTCTTTTTCGAGTTTTTGGCTGATTTTTTCCCCCTCCTTGCCAAAGATTTTCAACTAAAAACTGCACTAGTTCATCTTTTTTCAATCGCGACCATCCTCGCAAGTTTGTCGTTCGCGCAAATGATTGCCATGCAGCCAGTGACATTTTAATGGCGAAAAAATCTTTTTCCCCATTTAAAATGAAATTTTCGATTCAGGAAGTGAGCGAAGCGAACCCCGGAGGGGAAGGACAAGAAAAACAAATGTTTTTCACATTCAAAGAAGCCAGCGAAAAAACGGAGCTTCCCTCCAAAACGATTTTGCGAGTTCTCAAATCGGGCAACACTAAATATACCAGAAGAACCGATCAAAAAGTGTTCTGGATTCAGGAGGAAGACGCAGAACCTTTTATCCAGATTGATGGGGAAGATTTTTTCACCGCAGAGGAAATTCGGGAACGATTTGGGTTATCACGCACAGTTTTTTTCAATCAACTCTGCAAGAAAAAAACTCATTTTCTGGATTCAGGGGAAAAATCGCACGAAGTCACTTGGGTTTCTCCCAGACTGGAGAAATTCCTGAATCTCATGAGAGTGAAGGCTGCGGATGAAAAATTCACGTTTTAAACTTTTTATTTTTCGGAGAAAAAAAATGTCAGGAAAAAACAAATCCAGACCTTCCCAAGACGAAGAAAAACAAGATCTAATCTGGGAAAAAGCGTGTGAAATGGAAAAAAACTTTCAAAAAGCTGTGGATATGGCCACTGGTTTTCTCCCAGTCCGATCGGAAGAGGATCGCGAATTTATTGCGGAGTGGATTTTTCGTGATTTAAAAAAACATTTTTATTTCACCCAAGAAAATGAATCCCGCGAAAATAACAATTTCTGAATGCTCTCTCGACAACCCCGTGAAAAAATCTTCCGGAAAAATCTCTTTCTGTCTCCTCCCATGCCTTCACAATGACAAATGGCTCAAAGTGAAACTCCAAACCAAATTCAAGATTTTCGCTCATCAAGGTGATTCGTTTTCTCTGGGAATCACTCTTCCGGAAGAAAACATCAAATTTTTCAAAGATTTGGAAAAGCATCTCAACTCTGCTGCGATGAAAAAGAAGCAGGCAATCAAAGAGATTTCCCCGTCTTTTGCTCGATTTCAGGAGGGAGATTTCACTCTCGTGAAAATCGACAAATCCGAGCAGGAAAAGATTTATGCCAAGATTTATCCCTCCAAACTCAAGCACACGGATTTCTCGTGTCGATTTTGGGAATTGTGCAACGATGGGAAGAAAAAACCAATCCGGAAGCAAAAAGAGCTCATTGGCGTTCCTCTCCGGGGGCAAGTTGTGTTTTCAATCAAACATCTTTTCTGCGGAAATCTGAAAGCCATCACATGCATCGTGGATGAAGTTTTGGTGGAGGAAAAGGTGGAAGCTGCCTCGGAATTCGATGAGTTTGAGGACAAGAATGAGGACGATGAAGTTTGATCTCGCTGAGATCAGGGAGAAAATCTTTTCCAGAATTCAATTCTGGAAAAGGCAGAACTTTTTTTCAGATTGTTGCAGATTCGCAGAATTTGCAATGAGTTGATTCAGTCATCATTTTCTCAAACAATTCAGTTTGTTTTTTCATATCTGCGGCAATCTCTTCAACCCACTTTTCCAAATTCACATAGCTTTCCATCAGCAGGTCAATGGAATCAATTTCGTCGTCACTTTCACTCAGTTTTTTTCTTTTCGCATTTGAATTTGAAGGCATTTTCTTTCCAATCATTTTTTTCCTCATGGGAAATTTTCAAAATCCATTCAGGGGAAATTTTAACCCACTCCGGAAAATGAAAATGAATCCCCTCCGGAAAATGCATTTTGAATTTCAAAACCCTTCCGGAAAAAATGGATTTTTCTGGAGCAGAAAATGCCTTCCAGAAAAAATGGATTTTTCTGGAGCAGAAAATGCCTTCCAGAAAAAATGGATTTTTCTGGAGCAGAAAATGCCTTCCGGAAAAAATGGATTTTTCTGGAGCAGAAAATGCCTTCCAGAAAAAATGGATTTTTCTGGAGCAGAAAATGCCTTCCGGAAAAAATGGATTTTTCTGGAGGACAGGTCTGATTTTGCCCCAGATTTTTTCAGTTCATTTAGGCAGATTTTCCACGTACATTTGCTCCGGAAAATGATTTTGAAAATGAATTTGAAAATGAATTTTGATTTCTGGAAAAAATATCTGTTCCAGAAAAATGAATTTGAATTCTGGAAAAAATATCTGTTCCAGAAAAATGAATTTTGAATTTTGGAAAAAAATATCTGTTCCAGAAAAACGAATTTGAATTCTGGAAAAAATATCTGTTCCAGAAAAATGAATTTTGAATTTGATTTCTGGAAAAAATATCTGTTCCAGAAAAATGAATTTGAATTCTGGAAAAAATATCTGCTCCAGAAAAATGTATTTTGAATTTTGAATTTTGAATTCTGGAAAAAATATCTGTTCCAGAAAAATGAATTTGAATTCTGGAAAAAATATCTGTTCCAGAAAAATGAATTTGAATTCTGGAAAAATATCTGCTCCAGAAAAATGAATTTTGAATTTTGAATTCTGGAAAAAATATCTGTTCCAGAAAAATGAATTTTGAATTTTGAATTCTGGAAAAAATATCTGTTCCAGAAAAATGAATTTGAATTCTGGAAAAAATATCTGTTCCAGAAAAACGAATTTGAATTTTGAATTTGATTTCTGGAAAAAATATCTGCTCCAGAAAAACGAATTTGAATTTTGAATTTGATTTCTGGAAAAAATATCTGTTCCAGAAAAACGAATTTGAATTTTGAATTTGATTTCTGGAAAAAATATCTGTTCCAGAAAAACGAATTTGAATTTTGAATTTGAATTTGATTTCTGGAAAAAATATCTGTTCCAGAAAAACGAATTTGAATTTTGAATTTGATTTCTGGAAAACATATCTGCTCCAGAAAAACGAATTTAAATTTTGAATTTGAATTTGATTTCTGGAAAAAATATCTGCTCCAGAAAAACGAATTTGAATTTTGAATTTGAAATTGCAAATTCATTTCCTGGGGGAAATGACTTTGAAAATTTGGGAATGACATGAATCTTTTTCCCGGAGAAGAATTTGACCTCAAAATTCACACAAAATTTGGGAAAAGTTGTCAAGGGGGAGAATTTTTTTGCAATCTGGGGTCTATTTTGGGGCATTGTGGGGAAAAAACTGCCCTCTGTGCCCTGCTTTTCTGCTGAACTCAGGAGAAAATGGCAAAAACCCCATAAAGACGTGTGGGTTTGGCGAAATTTGAGTTTTAGGATTTAAAATAGGTTTTCAATCAAAACAAAAAAACAAAATTCTTCCAGAAAATAGTTTTCAGCTTCCCCACCCACGTGATGGGGGAAGTCAACTTTTTTCAGTTCATTTTCCTGCGAAAATGAACTCAAAAATTCAGGAAAGTTTCATTTTGTCCCCTGAATTTTGTCATTTTCCCCCCTGAATTTGTCATTTTCCCCCTGAATTCGCCGGATGAATTTTGAAAAACCCACTCAGGGGAATGATTTTCAAATTTTGCTGAATTCAGCATTGTTCCGGAAACTGATTTTGAAATGAAATTTCCTCCGGAGAATTCTTCCCATATTATTTGGAGGAAAATTTTTTTCCAAATTTTTTTTCCAAATTGAATAAATGAAGGGATGTCCGGGGGAGGAAAAATCTCCCCAAACGGATTTTGTGATGAAAAATCACCCCCAAAAACGGATTTTGGGATGAAAATCCTCCGGGGATTGAAAATCTTTCGCTGAAAATCAGCGTGAATTGACAATTCAAGAAAACTTTCTGCCCATTTCAGCTAAAACTCAGTTAACTAAATTGGAGAAATGATTGGATAACATCACAGTTTATCCAGATAAAATGGGATTTTAATTTTTTATTTCCTTTTTTTCACCAGAGAAAAAATGTCGAAATCAGCAACGCATTTTTCAATCTCCGATGGGAAAAAAAACAAAAATTTCACTTCCATCAATTCAGCGGCAAAAGAATATGGAATCTCAAATTGCGCAATCACAAATGCATTGAAAAAAGAAAACTCAACCATCACCCGGAGGTCGGACAAGAAAAAATTCTTCCTCGGCGAATCAAAAGCGGAAGATTCACAACTTTCTCGCGAAATCGATTTTTCTTCACTCCCAATGGATGAGGAATGGTTTGAAAAATTCAAGATCGCTGTTCCAGATTTTGATGAACTTTGTCGAATGATTGCGAATAAATTATTCGCGGATGAAGATCTCGAATTGGACTGGAGGAAAAAAGAATGCCAATACAATGGTGAAACCGTTTGCTTGATCAAAATCATTTCCATTATCTGCAGAGTGGCTTTTCAGGTGAACAAAGAGAAAGCTCTAGCAGTTTTGAAGGAAAAAATTGGGAAAAAAAAATTTTCAGCCCTTGAAACTAATTCAATTGGTAGCATCTTTGAGGAAAAATGAAAGAACATTTCACGTTGACATATTCAATAAAATCAGGAAATTCAAGTGATTTTCCCCTGATTTTTCATTTCCCAGAAATGAAAAAATCACTCAAATCTTCCTTCCCATTCCTTCTCAAACTTTTCCAAATCCAACCCCAAATCAATCACAATCCCATCAATCGCTTCCATTGAAAACAAAAATTCATCCCTGTCGAATTTTCCTCCCCGCAAAGCGAAGCGCAAATCATTCAATGTTTTTTCATAGGTGGTGAAAGCGAATTTCGCCATCTCAATTTTGCTTTTCAGGTTCTTCATTTCATTCGCGGTTTTGAGGACCAAACCCAATCCTGAAATCACTCCCAAAACGATTGGGTTCAAAGTCGCGGCTCCAGCAATCGTCCCGATTGCAACCAGGCCGGAAGAGGTCAAATTCATGAGCAGATTCATTTTCTTGAATCGACCATGCGCTCGTTTCAGGCACCAAAATCTTTTGTGATAAAATCGAAAAAGTTTTTTGATCTCTTCCAGTTCTTCTTCCCGAATTGCGGGGTTGATGTGATTGAAAGCAAAAATGCTTTGTTTTCGCGCTCGCTTCATTTTTCAGGGAGAAAATCATTTTTCAATCAGAATTGTCGCTTTTGCTCTTTGAATGGCATTTCCATCCGAGAGAGCCAGATAGAAAGCTTCTTCCTGCCCAACATGGAGATTGAAGGTGAACTGCAGTGAACCAAATGAATTGGTGGAAGGTCTGACTGCTTTCCGAGTGATGCGATCTCCTTTAACAACACTTGTCATGATGATGGTTGCTCCACTCACTGGGTTGGATCCGCGTTGAAGAATGAAAACCGTGACATTCAAAATCCGGAAGTCAGATCCAAATTGTTGCCAATAATTTGTTTCATCTTCCGCTTCATTTGGGAAGATCAAACAATCACCGTGTTTTCCTTTCACAAATCTTGCAAAAATGAAGTGTTTTGACGGGCGAAGCGGCAAATTCAACAAGGAGTGCGAATTCAAATCCAAGTCAGTCTCCATGACCATCTTCCCCGCTTGGAAAACGAAAGGGGAATCATAAACGCTGCTTTCAACATCAGGTTGGGAACCAGCAATGCCATATATGATCAGATTTGCGTTTCCTTTTTCGGCTGACTCGGCAGTGCCTCGCCATTTCAAATCCAGGAAAATAAATTCAGGTGGGGAAATCCTCCATTTGTGCATGTGGATGATGGATCTGGAATACCCCGAAAACTTCTTAGTTGATTGCTGATTAATATTCAGACTGGCGCTCACAACGTTGACGCTCACGCCATCCATTGACGCGGGGAAGAATTCCACGCACACGGTGTATTCTCCCTCTGGGAGTTTGAACATATTGAATCCAAGTCTCCCAGAGTATTCATTGAAAAGATCTTTTGTGATTTCCAAGTCATAGGCCTTCTTGTTGAAATGATGCGGCGAATCTGGAAAATCACTTATCCCAGTCACTGTCATATGATGTTCAGAGCTGGATTCATCCACATCTTCCATCAGATAGCGGAATGCGTCCTTTGGGTGAGAGGTTGACGTGATATGCGATTCATTTACGTATTTTTTGATCTTCTCTTCTAATTCCATCGTGTGGGCTACCACACCTCCTATCTGGTTATCCACATAAGATTTTGGCGTGGGTTGTCGCTTCAGAGTTGGCGTTGCAATATTGTTGATTTGTTGCGAGTTCATATCCAGGTTTCCGGTCATTGTCCCGCCTTCCAACGAAAGCTTTTTCGCGGATTGGGCATCCACATATCGCATATTTGCGCCCTGATCGGCAACTTCGGGATCTTTCACGTTAAAAATGGTGTGATTTCCCATATCCAAAGCCGTCTCCATTGGAAACGTCTCTTTGCGGCTGAGAAAGATATTTTTGGCGTCATTATAAGAAACCAGGTTGTTGTATGCGGCTCCCAAATCATGCCATGTTTGTTGTTTTGAGTTTTTCACGTTGAAAAGTTCTTTTAAATCAATATCCTTCGTGACTTCATGAGTGTGAGCCGGAGCAGCAGGGTGGAATTTTTTCAGAGTGACCATATTCACCGCTGACAAATCCTGGTTTTCATCCGTGTCCAGATTGACGATCAATTTGCGATTCATTTCTATTTCCCCGGGGTTGATGAGTTTTTGTCCCCTGAGATCAAGATCCCCAGTCATATGCGAGGAACCATCCACCTGGAGAGAATCTGCCCGCAATTGCGTTGCAAGCGTGTCAACTTGGTGTTTGGTAATTGCATCCGAATTCCCCGTTCCTTCAGCGACATTTGTCAGGCGTTTCCTTTGCAGGTCGAAGTCCCCTGCCGGCGTTAGCTTGAAACCAACTCCTGGCAATCCATCTTTTCCATCTTTTCCTCCCTGGGCGCGGGTGCTTGTTTCAGACAGCAATCCATTTGAATAACTCATTTTAAATGCGTTCATCAAAGTTTTTGGCAATGAATTTCCTCGGCTTATCCACATACAGGAAAGAGAACGGATCATGCGTTGCTTTCCGATAATCTTCTTTGCTGACATTGTTCTCCCTGCAGATCGCCGTAATTTCTTTGTTGCTTGGGAATTCGAAGATGCAAAAATGCGAGCAATTCAGGCGGATATCTTTTGGTGTTCCGAAATAACTTTGCGAAAGATAAATCACAGAACATTTCTTGTGCCTGCCCTGAATGAAATAATCAATCAATGGCTTTTGGTTTTTTTCGGAAACAAAATCATCGAAAACAACCAGCTTTTGATTCTCCCCTGACAATTCAGAAACTGGGATGATTTCATCCGGGGATGCTTCCACGACGTCATACCCAGCTTCTTTGCTGATTGGGCGAAATGTTTTCAGCAGATGCTGATATTTGGTTTGGTCAAGATTTTTCGCATAGAGGAAAATTTTATCGTAGAAGAGCAGGCGAAAAATCATATCCAGGAGAACATTTGTTTTCCCCGATCCTGAAGGGCCACAGATCAACATTTTGAAAGTTCGATCCGGCATGAAAGGGTGAAGTTGTTTGAAATTCGTGATTGGATCCTGGCAATCATAATTTGGAATCTTCATTTTATTAATGAACATGGCGTTCTTTATCTTGTTCTTCACCCCAAATTTGTGTTTCTGGGATATAAAATGAGTCTTTTGAAATGGCAAGAAATGGCCAAAAGCAAATCTGCTTTGGGCAAAAAAATCAACTTTGTTCACAATGCTATCACCCAGAAAAAGTTGGGTGAAGAGACAAGTCAAATCGGACTTGAAAAAACATTCAAACCCATCACATCGAAACTGGATGAGGTGATTGAGTCGAATTTGGGGTCGCTTCGGCCACTTCCCCGGAAAAAGAAAAAAGCCAAACCAGCGGAGATTGATTATCTCCCCGAAGTCGACCCATTTGAAGATATGGATGTCGAAGGCCTGTTTGATGAGGCCGTTCCATCCCAACCCAAGAAGCAAATTCCAGCAGGGCCGCCAACATATGAAGAAGTTGTGGAAGAGATGGGGGAAGATCCACCTGAATATGAAGAAGACGACTCTCCCGATTATGCTATGGAACCGGGCGATGAAGAGGATGAGGAAGGAGATAAAACCAATCAGATATTGAGAGACCTGGACCTCACGGATTACAATACTGTGGAAAAAACTCTCAGGGAAAATGTTACAACAGCGAGGAAAATCCAGTATCTCGGTGATCTTGTGAACATAGCAAGATTCCGCAGAAATCAGTTGAAAGGTTACAAATCATCCTGGTCCAAAAAATTCCAAAGAGGGGAAATAACGGAAGAGCAAAAGAAGTTGCAACATCAAAGGATAGATCGCGCAGCCCGAGTTCTGACTGAATACATAGATCATTATAAAGAAAAAGGGGGAAAGATGATGGAGGAAAAGAAGAAAACGGGTTCGGGGTTGAAAAAAAGAAAAAAAAGGGGATCCATCCGTTTTTTCTCCAACCCCGCAGATCTCCTCCAGAAACTTGAGGTCATTGTTGGCTCCATTCTCGCTGGGAATACGAATTCAGGCATCAGAAATACCGGGGTTGGCATTCTCGATCTTCTCCTGAAAGAAAACGCCATCAACAGATCCCAGCATGAGAAGCTCTTCAGAAAGTATTTCAAACTCTAAAATGGAAATCGAAAGAGAAATTGTCCTGTCCTCCTTTTCCGTCAAGACTGGGGGAAACAAACCAGAAAATTTCACAACAAAATTCAATCGGCCCATTGTTTTGGATCCAAATTCCCAATATGTTGTTGGGTTGAACAGAATTATCAATATGAGTTTTACGTGGTATAACATCAATGCGGCATTGAAAAATCAGCTGATCAGATTCAGCTCTGACGGTGGGAAAACATTTTCCGATATCGCCTTTCCCGCTGGGGTTTGGGATTATTCCACTTTGAATGCGGCAATTCGAAACGCAACAGGCCCCCTCGCAGGATCCACCCCAGGAAAGAATGAAAAATTCCCAATCAATCTTGCTTTCTCTCCCACAACTTTCAGAGTAACAATCACGCTGGAAGAAAACTGGCAACTTGATCTCGAGAAATCCAACTTTGGCGATCTCATTGGTTTCGATAAAAAGATTCTGAAAGACAAAGTCAACATTGGCCCCAGAGTTCCAAACCTCAGTCAAGATACTGATATGTTGAACGTGCATTGCGATCTCACAAGTGATTCGCTTGTGGATGGGGAAGAGAGTGATATCATCTTCTCCTTTTCAACATCCGTTCTGCAGGCCTCCTATAGTTTCACTCTTGAACCCATGAGAGTGATGTTCAGCCCTGTGAATAAAAACAGAATAAGCTCCATTCGGATCTGGATCACCGATGGGAAAAGGCGGGTTGTTGATTTGAATGGAGCCGATACAGCGTTCTCGCTTATCTTGAAAAAACAAATAAAATGAAAAGTTATGAATTCTCTCGTTTTTTCCACCCCCAGCTGGGGCGGTTTGTCTTCCGGCATAAAGGAACAGGTGTCATTGTGGACAATATTTTCAAACCAATGAGGAAGGTCGCATCAGTCGTCTTCAATAAATTCGCGAAACCCATTGCGAAAAAAGCATTGGAATCAGGAATTTCTCACGCTGGGGATAAACTCGGCAAAAAAGTAGTTGAAAAATCTGGTGATTTGATCATGAAAAAGCTGGGAAATATGAGAAAGGGGAGCAAAAAACCGCCAGCTCGACCACAATCAGCCCCTGCGTCAACCTCCGCAGAAAGTTCTGATGCCATATTGAACAGGTTGATCTCTGGGCAGGGAGTCCGGAAAAGAAAAAAATAATATAAAATGGCTTTTCGATCGAATGAATATCTTCAAAGAAATGAATTAGTGCGCTTCCAGCTGGATGACACAATCCGAGCTCCAGCTAATGCTCAACATCAACAAAAAAGTGGTTATAAATTCACGATTAATGACCGATCCGCATTCAATGATTGGTATAATGCGTATTTCGAGGTACAGTTTCAACTCCAGAAAATAGCAAACGGCGCTGGGTATGCCGCAGCTGACAGAATCACAGTGATCAATGACGCTCATTCCCTGATTAATCACCTGAAGATTAGTTCTGCTGGAAAGATTGTTTATGAGACTGATAATCTGCATAACGTTACTTTTATTAAAAATTTGCTAGAATACTCCGATGACTTCAGCAGATCAGTCGCCAAGAACAGTTTCTGGTATTTGGATACTGATGCAACAACCGCTAATACGAATCTTGGATTTGAAGCTCGGCGGGTGCAATCTCAAGCAGTGCAAAACGATGGAAACGGTGGTGCAAAGAACATTAACACAATCATTCCCCTGAATCGCTTTTCCTTTTTCGAAGAGTTGGAGGATAAGATGCTTGTGCCCATGCAGCTGCAATTTGAGATTAAGCTTCAACAGGATAATGAATTAATTCATATGGCTAATGGCACTGATGCTGGAAGAGTTGTTGTGAATAGGTTTTTGCTTTGGGTCCCCAGATTGACACCGAAAGATTCTCTTTATGACAAATTTGTCAGTTCATTCCTGAAAGAAACGCAATGGAAATATTTGAGGGAGATGTATTCCGAATCAGCTCCTACGCAGTCATCAGGATTCTTCCAGATATCCGCAAGTATTGACAATGTTAAGCATATTTTTGTTTATCTTAAAAGAACCAATGATGCCGCTAAAGAAGAAGATAGCCCTTATCTGATGGACACTTTCAAGCTGAATGCGGGAGATAATGATTCATCCTTGTTGAACTGTCGATTGGAATATGGAAACGGAGTTTTCTACCCGGAAACAGAGTATGACAGTGAAAGCAAAGTGAGAATTTTCCAGGATGTCATGGCTTATGCAATGCGGAAAAATGACTACAACACTGGAACGCAGCTGAATATGGCCAATTTCAAATCTCTTTTCCCGTTGATCTATTTCGATCTGACTTATCAAACTGAAAAACCAACAAGAGATCCCAAGCAGTTGATATTCAGGTATCGATTGAACGCAGATGCAGCTGCAAACTTCAATGTACATGCGATAGTTCTCTATGAAGAAGAAGTGAAAATTGATAAGATTGGAAATGAGCTGGTTATCGTGTAGGGACTGAAAACATATCTTGTCATTTAAAATGACAACATATCACCCATATAAAGTAAATCTGTCGAAAGGGCAAAAAAGCAAGCTTGGAAGAGCATTCAAAGCAAACTGCGCTATCACCCTGAGGCTGAAAAAAAATCAAACACGCGGAAATGATGAACTGATGCTGACAGTCAATCAAAAGAACCGAATTGCCAAAGCCGCATCTCAGGGAAAGGGAGTTGAAATCAAGATATCAAAAACGCAAATCCGAAAAGTGATGAAGCAAGGTGGAAGTCTTTTCTCTGCTATTGTTCCCCTGGCTCGTTCCCTGGCACCCACCCTGGCAAAGACACTTGGACTGTCAGCATTGGCTGGTTTGGCGAGTGAAGGAGCGAGTCAAGTCGTGAAAAAGATAAGCGGGAAGGGAGCGCAAACGGGCGGATTTCTCATTCCCCAAGATAAAATTCAGAAACTGATTGACAATAAACATTTGTTGACAAATAAGCAGAAACAGGATATTTTGTCTGCCCTGAAATCAGGAGGTCAACTGACGATAAAACCATCAGCAAAACAATCTGGTGGATTGTTGGGAACTGTGCTGGCTTCCATCGGAATTCCACTGGCGCTGGACATGGTGAAAAATTTGTTTGGGAAAGGAGCGCCTAGAGTTGGTCGCCCCAAAGGAAAAGGAGCTCCAAGAGTTGGTCGCCCCAAAGGAAAAGGCGCTCCTAGAGTCCGGCAGCCCAAAGGAAACGGCGCTCCAAGATTGGGCACTCCCTTCCAACGCTCGCCTCCATTCATCGGAACCTGGGGACGAAAAATTGGGATGGGAAAAAAATCCAAAAAAGGAACGGGACTTCTGCTGGGATCGAAAAGTCCATTCAACAACATCCCAGTTCTCGGGGCAATATTGTGAAACCCAAATTCGTGAACAAACCACTGACCAACCTTGATCTTCTCCAGTGGATTGATTTTCTGAAAATTCCCAATTTCAAAGGGATTTTTGCCAGGGATGAAGCCATGCCCCGAGAACACAGCCCCTGCATTATCAATCTTGATTCGCTTGAAAATGCCGGAACTCACTGGGTGTGCTGCGCTCCCTCTGGGAAATTCACGTGGTATTTCGACTCTTTTGGGATGGGATTTCCCCAGGAATTCAAAAGTTCCAAACCGGTGATTTGGAACAGCAGTCAGTATCAAAACATCAACAGCGTTCTTTGCGGGTATTATTGCCTGTTTTTCCTCCATCAATGGTCGCAGGGGAAAGATTTCTATGATATTCTCAAACCTCTCAGTCTGACTGACTCGGGGGAGAATGAAAAATTCATAAAAGAATATTTCGATTGAAAATGAAATCATATTGCGTGAAGGAAAAAAAACAAACTGATTGCGTGAAACCAGCTGGATTCCAGACTGCAAAAAATGGCAGAGAGATGTGGTTTTGCCATTGCGCTTCCTGCGGAATAAAAAAGACAAGATTTGTGAAAGCGAGCAGAGCGAGCCGCGGAGCGAAATCGGGAAACTGAGTCGGCCCTCACAAGGTGAGGGCATTGGTGAACTTGCGCTGACTGGCGTGGCTCATGCGCTGCCTTGGTTGGGAAAAAAGACAGTTGAAATGGGTCGTTATGGAGCCAGTGAATTATTGCGCAATAAAAACACTCAGAAAAAAGCATTGGATTTTGCCCTGGACAAGATGAAACCATTTCTTGCCAAAACCTCTTCCGATATGCTGAATGAGCTGAGCACAGCGATTAGACCAAACAGAAAATATAAGACAGATCGAGCAGATTTGGATGGCAGCGGGTTGGATGTTCATTCCCTGATTGGGAAACTGCCAAGACCAAAGAAAGGTTTCACCCTCCCAGGACATAATTATACCGGCCCCTGGAACCCACTCGAAAAACAAGTCAGATTTGATGAAAAGGGAAAAATTCTCGAAATTATGCAGCAGCCCACAGGAAAAACAGACGCAGTTGCTATGCAGCACGATGTTGATTATTCAGTCTGCGCGAAGGAAAAGAATCCACGTAAATGCAAGAACGAAGCAGACAGGAAAATGGTTGCCGCTTTGGATGCCATTCCCTGGAAAGAAAGGCAATGGGGTCATGCTTTGGCGAGAAACACAATTCAAGCAAAACAAAAACTGGGTCTCGGCGCTCCAAAAAACGGGAAAAGATTTTGAGTGAAGGCCAGTGGACTCAAAATCTGGCAAACGAACTTCACCGGCCAATCAGGCGGCGCTTTCCAAAGAGGCGAGTCATAGCATATGGGATTGACAACATCTGGGCGGCTGATCTGGTCGAGATGGGGAAATTTTCGAGGTGGAATAAAGGGATCAGATACCTGCTGATGGTGATCGATGTTTTCTCAAAATTCGGTTGGATTCGCCCCCTGAAAGACAAGCGAGGTCAAACAGTGGCTGATGCTTTCCGAGATATATTTAAAACGAAGCGAAAACCGAAGATGCTCTGGACTGACAAAGGATCTGAATTTTTCAATGGAATAATGAACCATCTCCTGAGCGAGAATGGGGTAAAATTGTACACAACACAAAACGAAGAAAAGGCATCTGTTGTTGAGCGCTGAAACAGGTCTTTTAAGGAGAAACTCTTCCGGATGTTTTCTGAAAACAACAATACAATATACTGGGACAAACTTGGCAAATTACTGGATGAATATAATCATCGTTTTCATTCGAGCATTCGGATGACTCCCGCAGAGGCGAGCAAACAGGAAAATGAGAAAAAGGTTTTCGCTAATTTATACGGAGATTTAATTTATGCTAAACACAACCCGGCAAAATTCAGGGTTGGTGACAGGGTGAGAATTTCAAAGTTTAAACGGCAATTATTTGACAAGGGTTTCACCCCGAATTGGACAGAGGAGATATTTGTGATTGACGAAATAAAGAACACAAACCCTGTAACGTATAAATTAGTTGATCTGTTGGGAGAATCAATCACCGGATCATTTTACGAGGCGGAACTTCAAAAGACAACGCAAGATGTGTTTCGAATTGAAAAAGTTATTCGCCGCGATAATAAGCGAAAACTCGCGCTTGTAAAATGGAAAAGTTACCCTGACAAATTTAATTCTTGGGTTCCATTGAGCGATGTGGAAAAGCTATCTTAACCATCGTTTCTTGTGATGATTCACTTCCCAGACATATGACGTCGAAACATTCCACACTTCCCTATCAACAGGCTGAGCCAAAAATAATTTTTGTGTTGAGCTTCAGCGACTCGGGTTGATAGGGAAGTGTGGAATGTAATCTATTCTCTTTCACGTGAAAATTTATTATAGGCAGATAAGTAGCACGCGCCGGACAAAAGAAGCCAAAAAAGACAATGGACCTGCAGGCGTGTGTGGGCACGTGAAGTGGCGGGTTATTCTGAGAAAATGTATTCAGCTTTCCGAGAATGCCACCTGGCGATTTCAAAATGACAGATTGCGTTGGCGTGTCAGAATATGAATGTTTTACATTAATATTCACAAAGTCTGTTATTTCAAAACACCGCTTAGCATCGCTTTCGTTTCGCGCCGGGACTCGCTTCGCTCGTTTCGCTTGGCCCGTTTTGCTTCGCTTTTTTTTCTTTCAATTCCCGGTAGACTTTCTTCCAGAGGAGGCGAACTTGCTTTTGGTATTCCTTTTCGAGATTTGTATGTTCCTCCTTGAGTTTGACAAAAGATTTCAAAAGGAGTGCAATTTGACCTTCTACATACTCCTCTTGTTCTGCTTCCTCCATCTCCGAATCAGACACAATGAATCCCTCGTCTGAAGTGGTGGGAGTTTCATCGTCGCTTCTTATTTCTTCCTCTGAGCATGTGGAACAATCTTCATGGTCACTCGCGTCGCTTCGCTCGGCTTCATTGGAAAATGCTTTTTCAAGATCCATTTTCTTTCCAATGACATTTTTTGAAGATTGTTTGGATTATTTTTTCTTGTTCCGCCCGGCTGGATGGAAGTTTGAGCAGTTTGAAATCATCTTCATTGGGGCTGAAACCGTTCTTCTTCAACAGGGCGAAAAGAACTTGATGGCAATTGAGAAACTTTTTTCTGCTGGGATGAAGGTCATTATATGCAAGTGAAAAATATTTAAAGTCGTCGATGAGGAATTTTTCCAGGTGTTCAGAATCATTTCCGTCGTGACCTGTTATGTGATTAAAAATTGCATGATCGTTGCCATGGACTTTTTTCCACTTGGAAGCTTTGACGAAATCCCTGACTTTTTTTCTTGTGATTTCATCACGGGGAATTTGGGAGAGAATTTCTTTTTGATAAAATTCGAGATCTTTGAGTGGCATTTGATTTTTCCCCTGATTTTTGCGGATGATATTTTTGAAATGTTCCAGCCTGGGATTTTTGTGAGATTGCCATGTTGTGCGGATTTCTCGAATAATTTCAGGAGTGAAATCGATTTCTTCTTCTTCGGAATCAGACATTTTCTTTGCCTGGGGAAAAGATTTTGGGATTTGAAAAGAAATTTTTTGTGCGGAAATACAGCGGAGAAATCTTGAAATTGGCCAATTTCAAGATTTTGTTTTGTGGTCATTTTAGCTTTAGTAGGTGGTAAAAGAGAGTTCTGAGACACCCTCAAATTCCCCTGAATTTCACACAAATATTTCCTGCAGATTTCAACAAATAACAAATTATTTTTCATCAGTTCAAATCAACAGATACCACGCAATTCTGATGAGTTTGAGCAGATTTGACAAATTTGTGAGTTGTGTGAAAACTGACAGAAATTGTTGAATTTTTAATATTTGTTGGGTCTGAAATATTTGTGTGAAATTCAGGGGAATTTGAGGCTGTCTCAGAACTCTCTTTTACCACCTACTAGGTTTAAGCCAAGTTGGAAAAATGTACGTAGTTTGTGCTATTTTAAGAAATGCTTTAACCTGTCTTTATTCCAACTCAACAGCTGCTTACTTTGGACTTGACCCACCAACATTGAATGACTATTTTAATTAACAGTGGCCTCAGTATACTTGGCAAGGAAACAAACATGAATTGAACTTGCCTAATCTTCGAAAGCTCTTTTGTGGTATTTTATAACCTCTTTATTCAACAACAAGGACTTTCAAAGAAATCTAGTAGTCAGTGTGGCTAGTAGTGACAGACATGTACTGGTAACATGTACAAGAACATCTACTCTTTTGACCGACTATGGAAGAGGAGGATTATCTTTGTAAAAAATTGCCCTCCCCCCAATCCCCTGCTCCTACTGTTTGGAAAGAGGGGAAAATTTTACTTTAACCTTATGAAACAACAATTAATTACAGTTTTACATGCTTGTGGGAAGGGGGATCCAAAACGTTCAGATTGTTCCTCACCTAAGGGGACGGGCACAAAAATTTTTAAACCCAATTTACATGTACCATCCACCTACTCCCCCCCCCCCCCCCAACCCCCATAAATAATTAATACCCCCAAGCATGAAAAAAAGTCTCTAGTTCAAAGGCTAATCACAAGCTTCAGTTTTATAAACACCAATTTTCAATAAATATTAGTGCTATTTTATTTCACCTTTAGTAACTGATGTTTCTTGTATCTCACCTCTATGAAGTCTGATTCCCATTGTGCACCAAGCACAAGCATAAAATTGCATGGGAACCAGAGTGAGATAAGCACATGCATGAGCTCAAGAATTCAGCAGTACGACATGTGCATTTATTGCATTGTGTGAAGGTCTTGTGCTTATTGCAACCACGCTTAAGGCGGTGTCACACAGTCGAGACCTAAACTCACGATCAGCTCACGACCTTCACGATCTAAATTTGTAAAATATCGCGAAAAGAACGTAGGAAATGTGGCGTCAAAATATAAAAATACCACAAGGTGAAGTCCAACTCACGTTTGTCAAGAGCAACCCACGTTCATTCGCGTCCTACTCGCGATCTGTTGGCGACCTATCAGTGGGACTGGCGATCAATTAGAGCGGCTCACGAGCGGCTCCCGAGCGTCAAGAGCATTTAAGAGCAGTTGACGACGGTTTGGCGTCCGCTACCCGACGAAGATAGATCGGCTGACTCTCACGATTGTTTTGAGCATGGTCAAAATGTTCGTGAGAGTTTGCCGACTTATCACGTCCTTCAAGACACACTGAAGACCACTTAAGTCCTATATCAGAGCCCGTCAAGTGCTCTAAGACCTCTCGCGAGGGACTCATGATTTTTGTCACTTTTCGCATCGTCAGGTAATCGTGAAGCAAAATCGCGACTGTGTGACACCCGCATTAAAGAGTTGGGCCACAAAAAATCTGCATAGGAAGGTGATAAACATTCTTTTGTTATTGGTATAGAGTGTTTGCACATGACGTCATAAAATCTCAAAAATCTAAAGTGTACATCCTACAAAGCTGTTTCTAATATGGTATGTGAATACCACACAAAAAGTTTCAGGGTTTAACGATGTTTAGCTTTCAATTTATAAAGGTTTCAAATGTGTCACGCAATTCATCACGTTATTTTAGATAAGCTATGAAAATAATCAAAATTGAACCAGTTGAAAGTTATTTTTGAATTATAGATGCTTATAAGTCGATTTAATGGCACCTATAGTGAATACAATATTTTGTGATGATATTTTTGGTGTTATTGAGACTTTGGCCGCCATGTTGGTGTCCCTAAGTGGGGCACCAAAATGGCCGCTCCCAAGGCTGTGCTCTTAGAAGAATCACAGGGAGCCCAAAGGCTCCCAACTATGAAATCTGGGGTGCCTGGCACTTAAACTTTATGCAAACTCGTGAACGAATTACTCTTGCGCTTAAAAATTTGGCCCAGAGGTGTAGTTTTAAACTCTCTACAATTCTATAACCATTTTGGAATCGAAAACTGTTGTTTAATGCTTCTGAATTTTGATATAACGTAAGTGAAAACACTCTATTGTGGTACTGAAATAGTGTTTAGACAACACAAGGGTCAATTTTTTTTCAATGACAATGCAGCCCAACAAACAAAACATTTTGACCTTTTAATTAATGAAATTCAAGATCCTTTGTGGGGATCGAGTAACATAATCTGGTTTGAAAATTTAAACTATCAAAGCATTATTTCTGACAACATGCCTTGTGGTAACAATCATTACGGTATTTAAGATACTGTATGCACTTGGTACCCAGAAAAAGTACCCGACAGGTACCAATGCGAACAGGCTCTAACTTACAGCCATAAAATGTTTCCTTCCTGCCTAAAAATGCTTTTTTTTAAGGATCCCAGCTTTGACAACAGTTCAAAATTTAAAACAGTGGGAAAATACTAACAAGAATAAAACAAAATAATTATTGTAATCCACGCTATCTCTGCAAAGGAACACAACAGTTTCTGTACATCATGGATCCACAAACTGAAAAGAGCTATTATTTATCCATGATACGCTCCAAAATGCCCATTAATGCCTTTGTTTGTCGTTGCTGTTGTTGCATCATCAGCAATGTTTGTTGGCTCTGTTGTTGCTGTTGCTGCACCACCACTTTTAGCAGCTGACTCTGCTGCTCTTGGAACACCTTTTGTGCATTTGAGGCAACTTCCATTTGCTTTTTCTCAAACTCTTGTTGATTTTTTTCAGCTTTAATTCTTCCTGTTTAAGTCCGTAGTTTAACTCGGCTCTTTCTGACAAATAATACATGGCATCACCGCCACTCCGGCGTGGTCGCTTACTTTGGTTGTCCTCCTCACCTGATTGCCTTTTTTGTGTGTCAGACAACTTTTCCATTGCTTTCAACCTGACATCTTCAGCTTTTGCTCTATCACTCTCCAGTTTTTGGTTCTTCTCCCGATCCATTTCTTGCTGCTCTGCCTCTGCACTTTCTTCCAGTGCGATTAGTTGCTCTAATAGGTTGTCCAATTCTGTGGGCTCATCAGGTGTTATGCCAGTTGCCTTTTCTTCAGCTCTTAATTTCTTTTTTCTTCTGTTTATCAATATTCCAATGTGATCTCGCACTGACCGCTTGTCAACAATGAATACAGGATGGGAACAATTATTATTCAATGCTGTAGCCACTTTTTCCCAAATTGTACTTCGTTGTGTTGACCCTTTTTTCGTAGTTTAGGGATAACAGTTAACAACTTCACGGCATAAGATCACATCATGATCTTTGGTCCAAAACATTACTGAACTACAATAAAAAATAAAAATTACAAATCAAATTTGTGAATACTGTATATTGCTACATATATTTAGGTTCCTCCTGTGGTTCAAAGAAATATCCATACCTCCCCTACGGAAATTTCAAGGGGGGGGGGGGGGGGGGGGTGGTTGGGGGTCTCAAAAGCAAAAGTTTTAATTTTGAAGAAAAGTTTAAAGTTAAACTGGAATTTACAAGGGGTGGGAGTTCAAACCAAATAAAATCCTTTTATACAACACGTTAACCCCTCCCTCTCCCATCCCCCTTTTTGTGGACCTAAAATTAAAAAGCCCTTTTTGAGGCTAATAGAACACACTGAAGTAATATACAGACTGATTTGTGCGTTCCCTGTCTATTGTCTATATGGTCATTCTAGCTTCCACTGAAGTATAAAGTTACAAATAAGGCATCAATATACTTAACATAAATCATTTCTTAAAGCTCAACAAGACTTCAACAAGAATTTCCGTAAAAATATATTTCTGAAGCATTCAAACATTGTATTCACAAGAATCCATCCGGTAAATGATTTTGGCGATACAGTTTCACTAGGATGCTATATATTTAATTTACAATCGACTTTTGACTTCTCCATAAGTTAAGCTTGAGCTAACATAAAGATTTTTTAGCTTTATATAAGCTTAATATTCTGCAACATTTTCCCGCGGATATATTTTTACAAATGAAAGCTCAAAGTTAAGCTGAAGTCTTATTTACGCAATTTCACAACAAGGCAGAAAACAAAAACGCTAAAAATGATATAGAGTACTCTAAAAAGAGCTGATTTCATTGACAAGTGAGGCACTTACCTAAGTGGTTTGGTTGAAGAAGACACCGCCATAGTTTCACGTGAGTTTAGAGTGCATTCGTTTACCTGAATAAAAAGTCAATTATGTTAAGACAGGCATCATTTCCGACACTTATCTTTTCTTCACAAACACATACATAGGTCTAGTTGCCATACTTAAGTGTTTAACGGTTAAAAAGTTAATTTCTTTCAAAAAACATAAAGCTCGCTACTCACGTTTTCTCCACAACGCCGAAAGCTCGAGTTTGAAGTCCTCGACGCGACGGCGGCGGCTGCGAGCCAGCAGTTTTTGGCTAGCGGACTGCTGCTTTTCTGTAACAAATAACTTCCGGTGGAGTCTTAGAACCGTCGCGTCCTGGATCTTAAGAGGGATTTTCCCTAAGGGTCACCTATCACATGCAAAATAATTTTTTTTCAAAATCCTCAAAATTGGCACGATTAAAGGTCCTTGGGCACTGAATCTATCGCTATATGTTTGAGTCCGATCAGAATTTTATTTTCGGCAAACGGCGCCAAAATGTAAAATTTGACGTCATTTCCGGTTTTTAAAGGTCACTTGTGTGGTCTCCAAACACTGCTCAAAATCGCTTTAGCGTGGTGATATTTTTGCAAATAAATTTGCCAGCCTAAATCTAGACATAATAACGACTTTTCAACGGTAAAGATTTTAAGAGAAAATTTAAAGCATAATATTTTACAGAATTTTCAATAATTAGTACGGTTTTAGCACGATTTGCGTATGTCATGTTAAAACGCCTATATCGCCACTGGTACATGGCCTAGCTAAAAACTAGTCCACATGCAGCAAAAGCTATACCTATAGACTAGTTTTATGAAATAAAATTTTGGGGCAATTCATAAACAAATGGTGGAGAGCGATGAATGTGACCTCAATGTCAGTCAATGTCCAGCCATATTTCATATCAATTTACAAGGCAATATGTATACAATTTACTGATAAACTCACCGTAAAACAGCCTCTGTTTGCTTTTTATTCGTAAGCAAACTTCCCCAAGCCATAATAGAATGATTTAATTCCATTTTGAGCTTATACAATCCAATAAAATGTCTTGAAAGAGCATCGAAGCATTCACGATCGGCCCTGTGACAAGTCCGTTCATCGCCGTGCCGAGCGTGACAGAGCTGGTGACCTGGGACAAAGTAAAACTTGTCACGGTGCCTGTCACGCTCGGCACGGCGATGAACGGACTTGTCACAGGGCCGATCGTGAATGCTTCAATGCTCTTTCAAGACATTTTATTGGATTGTATAAGCTCAAAATGGAATTAAATCATTCTATTATGGCTTGGGGAAGTTTGTTTACGAATAAAAAGCAAACAGAGGCTGTTTTACGGTGAGTTTATCAGTAAATTGTATACATATTGCCTTGTAAATTGATATGAAATATGGCTGGACATTGAGGTCACATTCATCGCTCTCCACCATTTGTTTATGAATTGCCCCAAAATTTTATTTCATAAAACTAATCTATAGGTATAGCTTTTGCTGCATGTGGACTAGTTTTTAGCTAGGCCATGTACCAGTGGCGATATAGGCGTTTTAACATGACATACGCAAATCGTGCTAAAACCGTACTAATTATTGAAAATTCTGTAAAATATTATGCTTTAAATTTTCTCTTAAAATCTTTACCGTTGAAAAGTCGTTATTATGTCTAGATTTAGGCTGGCAAATTTATTTGCAAAAATATCACCACGCTAAAGCGATTTTGAGCAGTGTTTGGAGACCACACAAGTGACCTTTAAAAACCGGAAATGACGTCAAATTTTACATTTTGGCGCCGTTTGCCGAAAATAAAATTCTGATCGGACTCAAACATATAGCGATAGATTCAGTGCCCAAGGACCTTTAATCGTGCCAATTTTGAGGATTTTGAAAAAAAATTATTTTGCATGTGATAGGTGACCCTTAGGGAAAATCCCTCTTAAGCTCGCTATTAACCGCAGCGAACTGAAACTTATATTTTTATAAGGGTTCAAACCGGCCTTCCATATCAGGGAGTTTTAGGAAATTCGATTTTCCATTTTCGGTAAGGCTAAGGTGATTGTTACAGATTCGTCCTCTTAAGACCAGGACTTAGGCCTACATGACCAGTTAGCCCCTTTAAAAATCTCCAAATCAAACATTTGTTGATGTACATTCTCCTTACTGGTGTCAATACAGTTCACATAGCCATATAACTACAGTGAATTTGTATTCAATTTCCACAGACAACTCATGTTGAAGGTAATCAGGTTCTCAATTTGCATAATCTATGTGCTTGCACCTACACTGATATTGTGAGGAGATTTAAGATACTGATCACCGTTCCAATAATAAATGTGAAGAAGTGATGTTAATGTCTCATGTGTTTACCTACATGTGTACAGTTGCTACATGTTATTTTTTTTTACTTTTTTTATTGTGCAAAACATTTCAGAAACATTACAACTACACCAACTAACACTCACAAATGTATCTTACATCTTGTACATTGTTTAACTACACTTTACAGTAATGACAATAGTGGTTTCCACAAAGAATAAAAAGTTCTTGTTTTACCTTTGGAAAATAATATTGATGTTTGCACTGTAATTTGTGTTTTTACAAACTCAAAAAACAGGGCAAGGTTAGGAGTTTTGGACTCTACCTTTTGTACAAAAATATGCCTTTTAGCAAGAAGTATAAAGTAATTGAAGATACGAGTTTGCGACTTTTCAGGATCATAACCATACAATATTCCTAATTCATCTAATGAATAGTTATCGTCATTTGGATTATTCCACCAGCTTAGCACTAGAATCCAGAAATCCTGTATAATGCTCCAGTTAACCAACATATGTGGCAGCGTTTCTATTGCAATGCAATGTTTACAAAGAGGAGAATCTGAAATCTTCATTTTGTTTTACCAATTTCTATGTGGTAAAATATTATGAATGATCTTATACTGGAATATACTTAATTTTGTTTCTCGAGTTATTGTAAATGGCAGTCTGTAAATCGCATTTAGCCTCGTATCAGTCACACCTAACCTGCTTAATCTAAAGTTAGCTAAAGGTTCTTTAAATTTTGCCTGAATTAGCAATTTGCGAGCAAATTTACAAGTAATTTCATCAGTTTCTTGCTGTACTGTCTTATCATGTTGACCATTTGCATTGGGAACTGTCCTTAAATCACGCCTCCACTTCGCTGGTATTGCGGATATCAAACCACAAAGCTTAGTGAATGGTGTATTAAGACCAGTCTTCCTACAAAAATCATATGATAAAAACCTGTTTTTCTCATCTAATAAGTCTTTTATTCTAAGAATTCCAGCAGCATGCCAGTCTCTCCAGTATACTGATTTGCCATCTATGGTAATGTTTTTGTTATTCCAAATAATGATCTCTCTAAAATTACTTTGGTGGTGAGAATTAGATTGAAGCTCTTGGATTTCTATCCATGCTGCAAGTATATCCATATAGAAAGCGGGCATGCGAGATCCAAAAGCTTTAAATCATAATTGCAATCAAAAATAAGAATTCCCCCAACATTTTCCAAATAAAAAGAAGGTATTCAGTCATCCAATCATCCTTTAAACTTTCCCTCTTTCTCTTTACCCAAGCGCATTGTAATGATTTGGAAATTATCCCAAATTCTGGTAAATCTAAAACTCCTTTTTCTTTTGGCCCAATAAGAGTATCTCGTTTTATTTTGGGTTTCTTGCCATTCCAGACAAAATCGGCGACTAATTTGTCCACAGCATCCATAACATAAGGCGGTGTGTGGATACATGCACTTGTGAAAATAAGCTTTGACAAACCCAAAATCTTAATTATTGTTATTTTACCATACAGAGACAGATCTCTTTGTGACCATATATTAAACAGGTTCTGTACCTTGTTCATCGTATGCAAGAAATTCTCTTGTTCACAAAGTTTGTAATTGTATGAGAAAGAAGCCCCTAGCGCAATCACACGCCTTTGTGGCCATTGAATATCGAATAACGTATCTTTTGTGTTGGCATTTTTCCCTAGCCATATAGCCTCTGATTTGGATGAGTTAAGTTTAAGTCCACTACAGTTTTTAAACAAGTTCAATAATTCAAGCAGTTTCCCGAGCGAAATTCCGTCCCTGCAGAAGGCGGTTGTATCGTCGGCATACTGAGAGAGTTTTATTTCTTTGTTAGCTATTTTGATTCCTTTTATATCAGTGCTAGCTCTTATAGAACAAGATAATATTTCCACAGCTAAAACAAAAAGCAGTCCCGATAAAGGGCAACCTTGCCTGACCCCACGCGTTTATTCAAAAGGGCTAGAAGCAAAACCATTATTTATTGTACAACTAGAGATGGGGTCCACCATATGAAAATGACAGGGTGTCCTTTTAGAATTTCGTTAGATGGGCATGGTTGAAAAGAAGTTTTATCGTTAAGAGCTACTAATTGTAAATTTTACGTGAAAGTCTCCCCCCCCCCCCCCCCTCCCCGGATTTTGGAGATTTGAGAGTAGATAAGTTAATAGAAGTAAATGAGGATGTGCGTAGGATAATAAATTGATTGAAAGGTTGTTTGTGTAAAGGGTATTCGTTTATAGCGGTGTGGGAGGAAAGCGTGAAGAGTGAATTGTCTTGTGAGTGTTTAAAGAGGTTTTAAAAGACACTGACCTATTTGTAGCAGCTGGTATTAATAGATTATAAACGGTGAAACCCCGTACGAAAAATTATAGCCTGACATAGCGAGAATCCGGCCTGAAGTGATTTTTACGGCCTGCATTGAACGAGACAAAGTACGTGAAAGAAGGGTACGTGACTCAGACAAAGTTTGCTGTCAGCTCAAAGGCTTTGTATGAGCGTGACCCCCCCCCCCCCCCGCCAACCCCCCCCCCCCCCCCCACGCCCCCTCCCCGAGAGCGTGATGTGAATCCGTGAAATCAGCGGTAAACGTGATTTGAACGTTTTGCGGACTTCAAATATAATAAATACAAGGCAATGTTACGTTAGGGAGTGAAAAACTGATTGAAGAAATGTAAATTTAACTTAAAATTCAACAAATTATGTGACGAGGCCATGAAACATGAGAGTGCGCCATTGTCAGCGGTCGCGATTTTCGTTGCCAAGCAACTGCAGGACACCATCGCGATATATATATATATATATATATATATATATATATATATATATATATATATATATATATATATATATATATATATATAAATATATACACCCAATTCAATAAAGGTTGCTTTGGCGATTGGTCATTGATAATTGGGCTTTGGCATTTGGGCATACAGAACACAATGCAATGCTTTGCTTGAGTGACCGCCAAACAATAGCTTCCCAATGCCCAATGACCAAAGCAACCTTTATTGAATTTGGTGTATACAGCTATTTCAATTAACGTTGTCGGATCATAAAGCTCAAAGCCAAGACCGCAAGGTAGTATGGGTAGTTGTGAATAGCCCATTTACCTTTACTACCATACTACCTTGCGGTCTTGACTTTAAGCTTTCATCCGACAATGTTTATTGAAATAGCTGTATAAAGTCAACCCAAGATTCTATCGCCCTACAGCGATCCACGCGCGATTCCCAGGCGCGACAAATTTATAAACCTCGCTTCGCGAGGAACAAAATAAAATAATGATTTAATATTTTATCACACACGATTAGGAGTTCTTAACCTTTTCACATTCTCGCACTTTAATATAAGGGGTCTTGGTCCTCGTAGCCATTTTCCCCTTTCATAAAAGGTCGATGCCATTTTAACGACATTCACCAGGCATAGAATAGTAAACTACCTATAATCGAACCCAGAACCCCTTGTATGCTAACTTCCCTCCTTCACCACTATACCACTACGCCGGATACATAATACAACTATAACGGTTGATCCTATCATTTTAGTCCAGTCAATCTATGGTTTGTGATCAAACTAATTGCAACAGAATTTATTTATGCGTTATATGATCAAGGCACGTGCCCTAAACAACATACTAAAAATCCAAAAAAATCCCTTCAGTGGAACATCTCGAAATTAAGCAATAAAGATTTGAAGCTGTTTCCACAGGATACCCACGTTACCCACGATACCCACGTAAAGTGACAAACCTAATCAAACTTCTTTTTGAGCGGGGCCTGCGCATGTTTTGTGATGTATTACGACTCTAAAAATATAACAAAATCATTTGGATCAATTTTCAGTTAATTTAACGTATACAAATACTAAAATAACATTTGCGTACCACAGGGTACCCACGTCAGTGAAAAAAAGGAAAACTCTACAGTTAACATATTTTATTCGTTTTTTTCAGTTCAATTTAACAATAGGATTAGTATTGATGACTGAACCTCGGAATTAACACAACTGCTATCGGTTTTCGGCCTGATTGCACGTTTGTCTGTTAATTCTTTTCATGGCCTGACTTGCCAGGTTGAAACGAAACATGCAGGCGCGGATCCAGGAAAAAAAAAAACTTGACCGTTTTCCTAGACTCAAATCGCTAATATATATTTTAGATTTTCACTCTCTAAAATTTCTGTCCCTCGATTTTGAGTCATTTTTTTAACAATGTGACCGATTTCTGTAAAACGGTGAAACTGGTCTGGATCCGCGCCTGACATGGATCTAATATTTCACAGCTGAAATTTCCATAATACTTCAGCTAGTTGGCCACTAAAATTATTTTATGATAAATGAAATAATCGGTGTGCCCGCGTTATAACTTGTTGCTCTCAACTACAAGTTCGGAGTCCAACGATGTAAAGACTCGTTGTAATCCAGTTATTCGTTTTCTACTAAGTCGGGTGCAGGCGAGTTCAGGCAGCTCTGACCTTTGCACACTCCACAAGCAGGAGAACATTGGAGACCGTGCTTCTTACAGGTACACCTTTGCGTACTACAGTTGGATTTGCAGTTACAACTGATGATATCCAGGAGGGACTCGTGTGCTGCTGGTAGGTCAGTTCTGATTGGAAGTAGCTTTCCGTCAACGTTTTTCCAGCCACAGTTCGTTGGTTGTAGATCGTGATTACCCTTCCACTCCTGAACCTGATAATACACTGTGATACGCGGCAGGTGCTGAGGTAGGGGGTAGGGTTTCGGGCTGTAGAAACGATGGTGGCAAATTTGTGACAGAAACGTGTGTACCTGAAAGAATCCAGTCTGTCTTCTGTTCTTCCTCCATAAAGACACACGAGTGCCTTTTCTCCAGCTTCTATGACGTCATCCCGAGTGGAATCAGAGTTCATGAATGTGTCTGCTTGCTTACTAAAGATGACGCTTTCTTGAACCTTCTTCAGAACCAGCGCTTTGCCTAATCCATGTACACGGGACGTAGTATTGCAGCCGAGTATTGTATGTACAAATAACATGTATGTGCATACCCGACTGCCCAAGGCGAGCTTTGCTTTCTAGATGTTCCATACTCTCCTCATTTGTGCCCGTTTTCTAGGCTCCGGCGTGAAGTAAACGTCATGGCAATCCAGGTTCACATGGAAGCAAAGTGGAATCAAGAGATCGGTGTCGTCCTCAACCAATGCAGTGATGCTGGCTGACTCTACTACGGTCTGCACAATAAGGATATCTGCTACCCCTCTAGCACGGATAACTGTACAGCCATCCATCCTTGAGCTGGTTGTCAAGTAGATTGATAAACCTTTGTTTGTTGGATTTGTTGACCAGAAATGCTTGCTTTGTGGAATTAATAACCATACTGCCATCAAAGTTCACAATTGGTGCGTATGCCCCTGTTCGCCTTTGCTGTGTGCAATCTTTCGTTGATGGTCCATCTTCATAGCCATCGAACACGATGGTAGGCTTGCCGTATCGCCGGGATATGTGCTGGACATAAAGGCGTAAATTAGCCTCATACGTGGAACCAGGTGGCCAAGGAATCCGGTGGACAAGCGCGCCGCCATCCAGCACGTAATGGATGTCCCTCGTCGGTAGTGCAGTGTGATGCTCCTTCGTTTTTGTTTAGAGTGCGTAAGCAAGCACCGGTTTGGTCGCCTGTTTAGGAAGTAGGGATGACTCAAACAACGCGGGAGGGTAACTACACATTTCATATTTAAACTGCTCCTGGGGATTCTCGCATCTGTCTGAAGTCACAACAACGCATAGTCCCTGGAATAGCAATTGTGGGTCCACTTGAACTTCACCGCCAGAAAACTAAACAGCAGACTTCGATGCGGGCGTCACAGTCTCGGCTTTTTGGCGGAATGAAAATTCAAGCACGTTCTTGCCAACCATTGATGTAAGAATGTTACTTCCTACTTCCTTTGCCTTGTCTGCACTGACGTTGTCGTCCGCAACAACCCCGGACGCAATGCTATGCAAACAAGTGTTTGCACTAAATGGACTCCTTGCAATAAGAAAAGGTTGCCATCTTTTGCATGTCTTCGAAGTCACGTTGTTTTCTTGCTTTAGTTGAATCTTTATACTGCTCGCTGGTGACATAGTTCACTCCTATCAAGCTATGCATCGCATTGTTTACGTCTGCGCATGCAGGCATAGACAGCAACCAAACGAGTCTCTGCGTCTCTCCCATCCCCCTTCCACACGTCAATCCACCACTCGTCTTAACCTTTTCTCATAAGGACTTGCTCGATTGTTAGATCTGTCGATAGACCAGCCCAGTACCGATCGCTTGTCCGGACAACATCCATCTTGAAAACTTTGAAACATATCTGGATGTTTGTCATTCAGCTCGCTCATAATCTGAAGATAAACATGAGCCGATTTTTCGTACAAGTTGTGGCCTGCTGCAGCAAAGAAAGGCAGCATATCGTATACTGCTTGAAGATGTAGATCCCAATTACCGGTCCTTTCAGCCTTAATGAACCGACGAAGAATATCAACCATCTCCATACTCTGTAGCCAAAGAACTGCCGTGCGCTGTTTCTGAAACGCCCTTCTTTGCGCCTCAAGTTTCTCCGATAGTGTTTTTAGAATGTCCACCGAGCATGCTTCGTTTACTTCGACTTTGCCATTGATTACCGTATCATAAAGTTCTCCTGCCTGCTCCAATTCTTTATCCACGGGACAAGCCTCCCGTACCACTTTCCCTTCTAGCTCCTCGGCTTCTACAGGTGGTTCTTCCTTTTCAGGTTGTTTTGCAGTTGATCAGCAGAATCGCCTCCAAGTGGTAATAACAGCAGATTGAATGTGTGGCTTACCAACAGGGAATTGAGAACAGCGTCCACAAGGAAATGTCCTCTTGTAGCTCGCGAAATAGCTTTGCCACGAAACATATTTCCGACAACATTCTTGACATATGCTAGTTCTAGGTCGTCTTCAAGGCCAGATCCCGCCGTGATATGTCCTATAGATCCAAGGTAGCTCATTTCAATATGTAAACCTCCTAATCTCAGCACGATGGATTTTATAGCACTGTCTTGTGGCTCATGTAAGGTAATCATCAAGGCCTTCCACCAGAGGGGCTGGTCGAAGGTTACGATAGGCGTAACGCCGTAGCGAGTTGCTTGATCTGCAATGAACCCCAGAGTTGAATGGATACAATTCAAATCACCGGGGTCCATGTCTATCATAAGCAGGAACAGCACAGACGACTTGCCCGGGTGGTTGCCTTGCTCGAATACAATTTGCATCGTTCCTGCCCAAGCAGGGGATCGCAACGTAAACGTGTATACAGGCTTGTTACACTTAGTTTATGCAATGGAATTACTGTAGCTATGTAGCTTACCTGGTTTTGAGAAGACACAAAGTCAGAAGAATCGAAAGAAGAGCACACGGTAAAGTCATCTAGGTTTCGAATCCACCATTTCTCCACACATCAAATGAATTAGCTGATTTCTTATGTTCAGAATCACCACGCCACTGTTTAGAGCAACATCTATGGTGTTTCTACCGTTAGATGCAAATCGTAACTATAAAAAGTAGATTTACAGATATTCTAGTAGTTCAAAACACAAGAGAAGAGCAAGGACAAAGATGAAGTCTTGTTTCTAGGGTTTCCCACTCAACGTGGGTATCCTGTGGTAAAAGCTTGACATCTTTATCGCTAAATTTCGGGATGTTCCACCGAAGGGATGTTTTGGGATTTTTAGTATGTTACTTACGTCACCCCCCCCCCCCCCCCCCCTTAACCTTCATTTAGCAATGAAATAAATTCTGTTGCAATTAGTTTGATGTGGAGCCTAAAATTTTCGTAGATTGACTGGAC
>JAJGOT010000305.1:107500-197500 GCA_022457155.1 Cladopsammia gracilis
AAGAGAGACACTGGTATCCAGTTTGAGCTGATGTTCATCACAAAGGGGAAAGACTTTGATATGATTAAAGTATTGTTGTTATATGTTCAAAATTGAGAAAATATTGATGAAAGACTATTTTAGCCAATAAAATCGACTATATGACGTCATAATGACGTCACGTTACGTCATTATGACACCAAAGTATCTGTAGTTACTAGAATTCATGACAACATTATCCTGTGTAAATTTGGTGGCCATTGGGGGGAGAGGTGCGTGACTCGTTCCAGACCTTACTCTGCTCGATTGATGGTGCAAGAGTTACAATACTTCCGTTGATCGTTATAAAAGCAAGCGATATCGTTCGTTTGCTGTTGTAAAACAAAACGATACTGTAACAAGACTCGGCTGTTGGATATGTGAGACATCGGTGGCCAATTTGATGCAGTTGCTGTGACATTCATCAATCGCTTCACTTTGACAAATTTTGGTTAGATATTCTCCAAGGTAAGCGCTTGTCTGCAGCCGTTTTCTGTGATTAGTTCAAAATACAACCATATGTTTTCCACATTTTCTTGCAAGTCATGATCATTTAAGGGAAATGGCTTTGCTTTGAGATTTATATCCTTTGTATATCGCTACCGTATGTGATTTTGTTTGTTTACACAAGTAGTATAGCGTACTGAAACCAATAATTAAGCAACTACGATTTAAATATTTACCGTTCTAATTTCCACGGAATTGTTAAACAATTTTCGGATATGTTCTATTTCTGGTAAAAGGAAAGCGGGTTGATCTTTTCTAATCAAATCAATTGTCAAACAGTTGTGTTTGGATCGAATAAATCGTTAAACACGTCCTGGCAAGTCTAAGGACTGCTGAGTACACAATTCTCATGCATTACGGCATGGAGTCACGCTCAAATTCCACACATCTCGTATTTATGTCACGCTATGGTCGATCATGATCGATCGATCATGATCGATCGATCATGTATCGATCGATACATGATCGATCATGTTGATTTTGTTAATATATTCGAAGCTCATCACCGATTCTCCAAAATACCTGTCTTTAAATAATCCTGATTAGGTGGTTTCAAGGATTTTAAAGCGAAAAAGAAATGTACAAAGTTATTTTTCTAACAATACCGAGCCGATCAGAGAAAAAAATATAGACCTGAAATTGTAGCCTCCTAAGGGATGGACGATTTTATTTTTGTGGGGGAGAGAGGGGGGAGGGGGCAAGGGGGTGTTGGGCAATTTTTCTGATCTTGATTTTTTTTTTTATGTCTTGATGTTGTTCAAGGATTTTTATCGAGATTGTTCCATACCTGTTTTATCCATTGGCTCGCTGTGCATTATTTTTTCTTTACTTTTCCTGTGCAGGAATTTATAACAGTAAAATGGTCCATCCCAAAGAAGTGCTTGAAGCGGGCTGTGGAACGTAAATGTTAATTGGAACTGGACTGTGCATACTGATAGATTCCAGATTGTATATTGTGAATTGCGGGTGAAAACTGAGACCAAACGAGCCAGTTTCGAAGCCCATCGGGCTCCGTGTTTGTTTTGTTGTGCAAATTAGGGCTATTGGTATTTAAACCGCACTGGGAGTACAAAATTTAAATAAGAAAGGAAAAACGAAATTAATTCTGGTAGTAGTAGTCAAATGACGTCATCGTGCAAATGGCCTATTACAAACACTTCTCGGCAGGCTGGAGGTTTCGTTTTAAGCGGCATCGACCTTAAACTTTCAGTAAAAATAGCAGGAGGATTACCGCGTTCCACAACGTGAAAATGTTTTCGATGCGAACTTTCGAAGCATAGGAAACTGCCTCGGCGACTGGAGTTTCCTGGAGCTACAGAAGGCGGGTTGAGCGGCCTCAGACAAAATGATACGGGCTTTTGATATCTAACAGGACCGTTACTCGAGACTAATACATTTTAAAATTAATGTCGAACGAAATTTCAAACTCAGTGTTCATTTCTTTGCAAGACATCGCATTTATCTGAGCCCAAATCAAAATTAACAATGCGCGGTGCATCACGGTAAGTGCAGATGGGCCTTTAAGCGAGTTCTACGTCGCTTGTGCAAAATATGATATAGTCCAAAACACCCTATGTTGTAGTATGTTTCAGATTAACACCTTTATTTGTGCACTATCTGATGAGATGACGATTGTTGTTGTCGGTGTGCCATTTGCAACCCTTTGCAATGTCAATGTGGAGCTCCTTCCTTCGCTTTAATGTAATGTTTGATATGAGAATGAGAAACAAATTTTAATTCTGGAGCATTGTGATAGATAATGATGAAAGTTTGGACTTTTCCACAAGTTCGCAGATGTTATATGCGTAGTCGTACACGATTGGATGGGCGTTCTGAATTAAAACGTTGGTCACAACTTCCTCTCTCATCTGTTGACGTGGTTTTCATTTTCCAAACTGCGGTTTCTTCATCTACTTGCATATTTTCTTCAGTGTTTCTCTTTGCAGCTAGGCGGCAGAAATAGCCGGCAATCTGTTGCGGAGTTAGAAATTCGCTCGAGGAGGGGGGGGGGGGGGGTACTTGACCAATATTTGGGTATAGGGGTGCCGCTGAGGGTCTGAGACCCTGATCCTGTTTAGGAGAAAAATAAACGAAAATACCTGCCCTGTGTAAGACAACACCCTCTATTTTAGGACCCTGTCTAGAACACAGCTGGCTCGTGGTTATTGATCTGAGCTTTAAAAAAAATGGTAGACGGATCCTTTGAAAAGAAAACGACTTCGCATTCGCATGAATAAACTAATCACGACAAGGGAGGTCATCACAAGCGCTATTAAATTTAACTGGAACCATACCTTGTTTAGGACAGATTAAGACTCTGTTAAGGACAGACTCACGTTAAATTATATACCCTGTTCAGGACAAAAATGCCAAACAACATAAACCAAAAACCACCTGAGGGATCTGCTTTTTGACCGTGCCACTCTCCGATCTGGAATTTGGCGTTCAAGTACTCCTTCCGTTTCGCAGAAAACCGAGTATTTCGGATACGAGAACATTTCATGGCCTAGGCATCCGATTGGAAGAGATGGGGCAGAAAACGTTTGGGAAAGTTCTGCTTTCTCTAGTTCAGGTACTGCCGTCGCACCGTGTTCTAGCCTTGAAGCATACCGCACTGTACATAGCGCGAGCACTATTATAAAGCGTTTCTAAAAAAAATACATGAAACATATGGCAAAAAGACCTAATTTTGACCACTGAGAATACCCCTACCTCATCCACCCTTATACCAACCGTGACTGTCACGAACGCTTGCTCAGCCTGATATGCAAATTTGAGAAGTAAATTGCATATAGTCTCAAAACGGTTCACGGTTATGCAAGGATGGAAAACTGGGAACTCATGCTTGAACTAGTTCCCTTTATTGTCAGCCCCTTTACAGTTTCCGCCAGAAATCTGGGAAAAAATTGTATCAACAGTATAAAGAGCACGAAAGTGCAAAGTGAGCTAGGAAGAATTCAGCGAAAAGTAAAGCGTTTTTGATCGTGGCTACGGGCTTCACTGTTCATGATATACACCATGGATG
The DNA here is from genome assembly GCA_022457155.1 of Cladopsammia gracilis. Lineage (NCBI taxonomy): Eukaryota > Metazoa > Cnidaria > Anthozoa > Scleractinia > Dendrophylliidae > Cladopsammia > Cladopsammia gracilis. Next base: position 111,051 of record JAJGOT010000305.1, read on the forward strand.
AAATTGAACAAACAGCAAAATGAAACACTTTGGACATTCAAGAATGTCATATCCAAGTAAAGGTTTGTACATGTATATTTCCAATGTTTTTTGGCGTCAGAGTTGCCAAGATTTCTCAAGGGAAAACGTTTTTGTTTTTGTTGTTGGTCACGCACACACATGGTGTAGATTTAAAACTTGAACACGCTTGACAACAATGACACTGTAACTGCAAACGGTTGTTTAATCGGACTTCTCAAACCACACGGGGCCCACACAAACTGTGTGACCGTTGTTCGTATTTTTAAATTTAGAGGAAATGTATGGGAATATCGAAAAGGTTCACTTATCGTAATATACTGCGATGAATATTTACATACAAGATCAAACTAAACGTATTTTTACCTGAAATGTTGTGTGGTGTCATTCTTGTAGCTGAAAACGGAGAATTTTAGCGATTTGAAGGAATTGCATCGGACGTTTACCTGAGCGTATAGTAGAGAGACAAGGGAGGAAAGCTCGATTTTGGACCTCTCCAGCGCCGAGCCGATTTTCACCAAGAAATTCCCATCGCACGGCTTCCAAACCCCGCACCAGGCAAGCTGAAACCCAGAGGTTTCTTCTCGTACCATTACATTTAAAATCCGTCCAAAACTCGAAGCGCTAGACCCCAAATAATATCGAGAAATTCAGCAGTCGAAGCTCGAAAACACCGCGGCTGGTAAAATCTGTGCGGCCTCCAACAGTCACGCCGTTTGCTCCTTTCTGATTGGATGATAACAAACAATGCCCTTTCATAAATTCGTCTAGCGGGAGGGGAAGCAGGGGCGAATAATCAGCAACGAACTTTACAGTTACTATCCCGGGGTGAAGCGAATGGCGCGTGATGGAATGATCCCAGCAAGACGCCATTCGCTTCACCCCAGTTTGGTTAGTAGAAAGTTTATCACTGCTTATTCGCCCCTGCTTCCCCTCCCGCTAGACGAATTTATGAAAGGGCATTGTTTGTTATCATCCAATCAGAAAGGAGCAAACGGCGTGACTGTTGGAGGCCGCACAGATTTTACCAGCCACGGTGTTTTCGAGCTTCGAATGCTGGATTTCTCGATATTATTTGGGATCTAGCGCTTCGAGTTTTGGACAGATTTTTAAATGTAATGGTACGAGAAGAAACCTCTGGGTTTCAGCTTGCCTGGTGCGGGGTTTGGAAGCCGTGCGATGGAAATTTCTTGGTGAAAATCGGCTCGGCGCTGGCGAGGTCCAAAATCGAGCTTTCCTCCCTTGTCTCTCTACTATACGCTCAGGTAAACGTCCGATGCAAAACCCTTCAAATCGCTAAAATTCTCCGTTTTCAGCTACAAGAATGACACCACACAACATTTCAGGTAAAAATACGTTTAGTTTGATCTTGTATGTAAATATTCATCGCAGTATATTACGATAAGTGAACCTTTTCGATATCCCCATACATTTCCTCTAAATTTAAAAATACGAACAACGGTCACACAGTTTGTGTGGGCTCCCTGTGCTCAAACGTCTGAAATCGGAGACAATTCGTACCGAACTGCGAGCCATGAACACATGTAAACTTGATTTCAACACGCTTGGTAATTCGAAGCTTCTTGAAGCGGTTCAACTGAAAACGAACATTATTTCGGGTTACAATTCTTAACAAACAAATAAAGCTTTTACGACAAAATGAAAAACAAAATAGACTTACAGATTATTTTCACATGAGTAGAAAACTGGTAGAAAACAAAAGATCCGTACGAGCAATTCCTGCTGAATCGAACAGAACTCTGAACTTTCACAATTCCACCGCGTGGTGTGACACATCCCAGAATTCTTAGCGTCACGGTGCTGGGATGACAATGTTTTAAGCCTACACATGGCGTGATTTTATGTCTTTCTTAAAAATCCCAAATTCATTTCCCTAAATTAAACTTTAAATATTTTGAAAGATCGTCAACTCTAGTATTGTCCTTTTTAATATTACGAAATTCTGAACAAAGGCACATGCTAAAAATTATTGTTGTTTTTCGTCTACTGTTTTACGGAGCACGAGAGAGCCCGCTAACTAGTCAGAACCGAGGTGGCGCAGTGTGTAGGCGATCAGGCTATTCTCTATTTTCGAATTGCCCATAATGCACTTTGTTTGGCCCCCAAATTTTGCATAAACTATTGTTTTGAAATGCTCTTGGGAATATGCAGTCCTCCCAAGAGCATTTACAAACAATAGTTTATGCACAATTTGGGGGGCAAACAAAGTGTATTATGGGCAATTCGAAAATAGAGAATAGAGCCGAAGGACGTGAGTTTGTTTCTCGTCAGGAAGGGTTTTTTTTTGTTAGCTTGCGTTCAACAAAAGTCGTTACATTTAATTTCCAAAATAAAAAATACCCGCAATATTACGTTACCGCTCACTCGTTCCATCATTCAGCTGTAAACTTAGTACAAATACATTTCGCAACCGAGAACAACTTGAATCCCCATCCAGCGATAACAATAACTAAATTGTTGTAAACGAATATAAATAACAATTAGCTTAAAGATGTTTCGCATTTGGAGTCTTTAATGCAACGATAAAATCGATCAACTCCTCGGAGTTCGCAAATAGAGAATAAAACTTTTACACTTTCACTCCTCTCACTGAAGCATCTCCAGCAAGTGGTGTTGTTAAACGGCTTTTCCCACCCTTTTGAAGTACGTGATGACTTAATTGACATTCGCTGGTAGACCGCATTCCCCATCCTTGTTTAGCTCCTGCTGTCTTTTGATATGAATGGCCGTCTTAAAATACATCAAATAAAAGACAAGGATGCTATTTTTACCTTAAATAGTCCAATTTCTCCATAGAGTAATGGCCTTTTCGGTCCTATATTTCGCGTAATTCTTGTCTTTTTTTTTGAAAATAGAAACCGTTACTTCGCTGCTCAGAGAAAACACTAAAGCCACTTGCTTTCCAGGTTTCTCGCAAAATTTAGACTTTAATTCCTAGGACCGGCCACCCTTTGCTTCCGTACATGGAAATGGCCATAGAAGGTCAGAGTTGTAAAACAAATAATATCATTAAACATTTGGCTGCTTTTGGTGACGTTTTATATCTTTTTTTCTGTTCACCAAAAAAAAGGCGAAAATACGCATTTGAATTCAAAAATGGCTTGAGCTCATGCTATACCGATGACGTCATATCTCGTTACCATATCAACCAATTAACCCTTTGTTTCTCAGGGATAAGCATAGAGCTAATTCGATCGAACTGGCACTTTAGGCGGCCATTAAATACAAAAGCGAAAACGGGATGTAGCCTACAAACTAATTCAACAACGTTAAATAATCTTAAACCGAAAATAATCCATATTGGACACCGTATAGTCAAAAAGGAGTGCACAATCACAACCCAAATTTTGTCTAGTCGACAGTCTGAACCGATTTTGTTCATGTAACAGCAAAACAGTAACAAACTGCGACAACATAGCAATAACTACATAAAAATATTATTTTCAATTGCCTCCATCCGTTACTGTTAACTAGGAATTTTTGTTATTGAATAATTGTCACAGGATGTTCTCATAAAACTACATGGGGAAACACAAACTGCAGCTCTGCTGAGTTTAAAAAGCTCAGAGATCAGGTGCGTAAATTAAATTAAAATCAAATACTCTATTCAAAGTCAATTGAATATACTTTATTGTGCATGAAAGTCAGAAGTCTCGTACAGATGGATATGGAATGCCCTTGGTGCTCTCTCATTGGTGTAACGGGCATATATTAACCGCTCCCTGCTTAATTTGGTATCTTTTTGGTGGAAAGCCACGCAGTGGAAAGTTCGCGACCCACCCTCCCTACCTGAGTGATCTGTGTTCGGAACTTCCGTACAATGGAGCGCAGTTTTTCCCCTTGTGTGTTTGGCGGGTCCACCAAATAATTTTTTTTGTCTTTAGCTGCAGTCCGACCGCGTGTCCTCTCCGCGGCCTGAGGAAAAAACTGCACTCCACCAGCGACACTCCGTGTCGTTTCCTGACTACGCCGGAGTGTCACTCTCCATATCTTAATCCACCAACAATGACGGCAGAAATAATATATGAATATGAATATATGAAAAACATATTGTGTACTTCGGATGAAACATGAGTGAGATTTGATTCTCGCAGTGCGCTATCAACTTAAGCAGTTGAAAAGCAACCTGGAAAAAAAATTCAGGCTTGAACGGTGCGATACCGGTGCAATGCTCTATCCACTGAGCTACCAGATAGTCAATTGTGAGTTCGAATCCCGTTCAAGCCTGAATTTTTTCAGGTTGCTTTTCAACTGCTTAAGTTGATAGCGCTCTGCGAGGATCAAATCTCACTTAAGAAATAATATGGTACTATGAGCCAACTCGTGAATACGGAACATTCGGAATCTCCCCTCCCCTGCCCTCCCCTCATCTTCCCTCCCCTACCCTCCCCTACCCTTCTTCCAACGCCGTCTCCATGTGTAAGACAGGTTACCTTTACATATCACGGGATTAATGTGAATAGCTGATTTAGCTGGCGAGTGAAATTGTGTCCCATTGTTAACTCACTAGACCCTTAGCGTATTCACGAGTTAAAAATATGTGCTTAGAAATGTTGTTGCATGACAGGAACAATAGATTCTTTTCCCTATGAGAAAGAATGTTCTTTCTAATGTAAAACATTTTCATTGTTCCTGTCGTGCAACATGGCTGCCGTGCAAAACCTCTATTGCGCAATTATTATTTGTCAAACTGGCTTTATACGCATACTGATATATAGTGTAAACAAGTTTGTGTTTGCGATCAGCTTTTAGGGTTTAGGCAAGATGTTTATGCAGTAGTAATGGAATTAAATCTAGTAATACATATATAATATATAAATTTATGTCTTCATCATATATTTTTTATCTCTCAGTGTCTTAAATTGCTATTTCGCATATTTTTATTTAGATGGCAGCAATTGTAGGGGGTTTGCATTCAGACCTCAACGCTCAACAAGTTCTTTCTCAGCTAAAGAATGCAACCCAGCCAATAAAAAACGATATTATTATGCCGCGACAGATCTATGGAGGAGACTTGGTTATAGCAGTGAATATACTTGTTCAAATAGCCAAATACAATAGTAACTACGGCAACGTGAGTTCCACGAACGATTTTGAAAACGTTGCAAAAGTAGCCAGTAATTTGCTGGAACCAATAAATAGCAAAACGTGGAAGAAACTGGACAAAGTAAGTATTTGTTTTCTGGTAGCAAATCATTTTAATGATAATATGTATATGGACTGCGGTAGAAAGAATTAAAGAAAATGTGATCATGTGAAGAAGCTCTCATCTGGCCTTGTAGCTCAACTGGGTTCGAATCCCGTTGGGGTATAAATCTTTTTTCAGGATCTTATTGCAACTCCTCCAGTTGTTGTGTAATTACAACGATCAGATTATCTTAAACCTATTCAGCCTAAGGAGGAGGGGCCGGGTGGCGCACAAAATGTTCACGCTGACCTTGAACATTCATAACTTGTTTAATATTAAATCAAACACCACCAAAATTTAAAATTAATATCGCAACAATTAAGTTAGACATTTCATTGTTCACATGGCTTGATGTTTTCATGGCCACAAGATTTTGACAGCCATGTTTTTCTATATTTTGATGGTGACAAGATGGTAACTGTGCAGAAGTATTGAAAAAGCAACAAATGATGGATACGTAATGCATATCCTAAATGTTTTTGCGAGTATTAATGTTTCTCAACTAGGGCAATTTTATCATAACTTTCGACAAAAAAAAAAGAAGAAGAAAAGAAAACGGTTGAACTATATTGAAGATTTTATTGACGCGCCAGTTGTTATCAGCAGAAGTGATTTCATGTAGGTTCCTTGTTAAAATTATGTTATTAGTATTATAGTGCCTTTCGTTTCTCATTTTTAGGGCGCACAGAACAGTAGTCAAATCTTGGTAAAAGCAATAAATGATTATGCAATGGGAGTCGCTGTCACATTTAATGAATCAACAAAATCCAAAGTTGTTCGAACCAAAAACTTGATGTTGAGGATTGATCTCCTTGATCAGGACTTTCCGGTATGAACAAGCTTTTATAGCTAAATATGGTAATTGTTTTCTGAAAGATCATTCAGCAAACTTGATACATCAATTTAGCATTCGTATTGTTAAGTGTCATTGTCTGAGAATGTGTTTCAGAAGTTGGAAATGGAGGTTAACCGATTTTGATGAAACTTGCTGCAGAAGTTGACCTTGTTAAGATATTCCAAAAGCCAAAGTGGTTTTGTTTTCTGACTTTTAGTTCAGAAGTTTCGGGGGGTACTATTTGACGAGCGCGGATCATAGAAAATCACGTTTTACAAGGGGTAAGTTTGGAATAGCATAAAAAAAACAAATAAATCCTATTGACTAATTAATTGTATAGTGTGTTTCTAGTACAAAGGGTCTTTCAAATCATATGTACAGATTTGGCAGAGAAAGTTCTGGCAGTGTGGGGGCTGGCACAAGTTTTGGCCAAATTTTGAAGGGAAAAAACATCCAAAATTGCCTAATTTTAAAAGTTCATATTTCCTAACTGCCTAGTTAGCCCAGATTGATACTTATATCAGGAGATACCTTAATGTTAGTAAAATGAAAATCAAGAGAGAAAGAATTGGTCCATTTAACTTTCAGGTGCTTTCAAGACCCATATCGAAGCACACCGTCACAAAATTTGCATATTGCAAAAAACGTGATTTTCCATGATCCGCTGGGGCCTCAAATGATAACCCCCCCCCCCCTCCCCCCTCCCCCCGCCCCCCAATGAAACTTCTGAACTAAAAGTCAGAAAACAAAACCACGTTGGCTTTTGGAATATCTTACCAAGGTCAACTTCTGCTGCAAGTTTCATCAAAATCGGTTAACCCCCATTTCCAACTTCTAGAACACTTTCCGCTCAGACAGTAACACTTAATAGTTGAGTGATAAAAACGTTTCATGTACACGTAGGTCAATACCGAAAATGAAAATAGTGACAAACGAAAGTAGAATGTAAACATTACACATTTTCTTTTCCTTTTAGTTAAGACCTAGAGGAAAAGGCCTGAAGATTGGATACCACGAAAGCTCCATTTATTTGCCTCCGCATGTGTTCAGCTCATCTCAAGATTCTCGCGTTGCAACAGTGGTTTATCTGACGTTAAACGATGTTTTACTGCTAGCAAGAGAAAAAGAGAACGAAGACGGCGAGGCTGTCTCGGCCAATACGACGATCGTCTCAAGTACTGTCTACCCCAGGTCCCCAGACGTTTTAAGCGAACCGGTGAAGATCGTCGTACATAACAAAAAGGTATTCTTCGTTTTCACCTGACGTCATCAAGATTCTAAAACATAAACAGCTTATTTTTCACGGCCTTACTTCTAATACACTGTAGGTTCTTCATAACAGTGATAGTTAACAACTATTCACCGAAGTGGAGGTGGGTAGTGGTGGATATTTACCGAGCCGCAAAGCGGCGAGGTAAATATCAAACGCTACCCAACTACACTGAGGTGAATAGTTGTTTTAGCATATACTGAAACAGTGAGATAATATAACGAAAATGATGCTTTTTAACTCATTTATTTCCGTCAACGATTACACTTTTCGCGCGCAAATTGCTGGGAGGTGAATAGCACTTGCTATTCCGAGTTTCAGTAGCCAATCAGAGCGCGCCAACAATGCTATCCACTGTTTCAGTATATACTAATAATCGTTATGCCAAGTTCCATATCAATACATTACATTGCTTTTGAGATATAGTAGTTTGAATTTTTGGCGGTGCGGCTTTTTGAATCGTTCACCTGAACAGAAACTATTATTAAGGAAATTTAGTGTCTAAAGCAAATATCGGCAACCATGATGATGGTTTACTAAAGTGGTACATCAAAATTGGCGGACGCATGCCGAGTTCTCTAAAGGCCTATTTACACGCTGCGATTTGTCGTGCCGATTTGTCGGCCCCGAGAAATCGTGAAGCAAATCGGCGCGTGTAAATAGGCCTTAATTTTCTAAATATTATTTTTCCCACAATTCGGTTTTCACTGAAAGATCGTCGGGCTTCAAAATTTTTCCAACTTGTTTTATTTGGGATTCTATGCAACACCTTATCTCTGGTGTTGCTCTCAAAGCCAGGAAAAGAAACTGCTTAAGGCCTATTTACACGCTGCGATTTGTCGTGCCGATTTGTCGGCCCCGAGAAATCGTGAAGCAAATCGGCGCGTGTAAATGGCGACCCGATGCGCGCGCGATTTCAGTCCTACATGTCGGCCGATTCGGAAAAAATCTGTGATCGCTTCACAGATTTTCGCGTGTCGGGCCCAATTTTAAGAACGAAAACGCAATCTGGACAAGAAATCGCGCAAAACAAATTATATCTGCAGTATTTAAACTAACAACAACCTAAATAACCCTTTGGATATCATTTGTTTTTCAAGAAGTTCTTGGCAGAAACGTTTTCAAATAAAAAAAAAAGTTCATGTACAATGCTTGCAGTGTACAAAGAGCGCGCGCACGATTTGTCGTGGCCGACAAATCGGCCCGGCAAATCGCAGCGTGTAAATAGGCCTTTACGTAGATTAAAATGATCAATAGGGCGTATGCATGACGGCCATGTTTGTGTTCAGGAACGATAGAAAATGTTTGCCAAAAATAGAGTTAAATTTCCAAAGGATGGAAATTTCATTGTTCTGAACACCAGCCCTACGCTTGCTTTCTTGCACCTTACCATGGTGCCTCGGGCTTCGCTCGTTTTCAGTCGCTCTCACTTCTCACAATTTGTCTCACTTCTCGCGCGACTTCTCGAAGGGCCTGGGGAGGAGGCTGCCCTTTTGAAATTAGAATCTTGTTAAAGCGCAATGCCTTTTTAACGTTTGTTTAGGTTTTAGTAAATACCTTTATTTTAAACACTACTATCCTTATCTTCACTGATTTTATCTGATCATTTTAAGATGAGAATCTCCTCGGACGCTACTTTACAAAGAAAGTGTGTATTCTGGAGACCGGAAGAATCTGCGACATGGAAGACCAGCGGCTGTAGACTTGTGCCCAGCGAATCTGATGTCGCTATGACAACGTGTGAATGTGACCACCTGACCATCTTTGCAGCACTCATGGATCCATACGGCTCAACTGTAAGCTAAACAGAACACAGTTTTTATTAAGCCAAAAACATTTCAACTTGACAAGTGCAGTTATATAAATTGTATACCACATTGGGTTAAACTGCCTTTTGTGACAAACACGTGGTATTAAGAATCCAATGGGTGAACGAAGTAGTTTTCTTTGTTTTTACAGGTACTGTGAATTATCTCAGGCGATCATAGAACCAGGACGGTTTTCTATGAGATTACATACCACTCACCCGGCGCCGGGTGTAGCGTTCTTTTTTCACTATGAAATATAAAAAAAAGTATATTTATTTTGACAGCTTTATCGCTATCAAAGATTAACATGTTTGATTCTTACATGTAATTTGTTCTTCTCGTTGAAAAGATATGCTTTGACAATATCATGCCGTTGTCCATTAATTGATCTTTAATTATTTCTTAAATCTTGTAGTGGAATGAGGATGACAAAGAAGCCCTGGAAATTATCTCAATAGCTGGATGTTCCATTTCACTGCTAGCTGTTCTCATCAGCATCATCACTCTAACTTTGTTCTGCAAGCCGGTCAAGACAAGAGTTGAAGTGCTACTTAATTTATGCGCTTCAATTGCAATTACTTGTGCACTTGTTATTTCCGAACAGTCCGCAAGAAAAAAGGCATGGTCTTCTTTTTTGTTTATTACCTTTGTCTCTGGGGTGGGGTGGGGGGAGTTTGGGGAAGGGTCTTATTCTACCAAAGGATTAAGAAGGATCTAAAAGTCTAATGAGTTAGTTCACAAGTAAAAAAACACTGATTTCTACAATGCAAAGTTATGGTGGGCATGCCAAAACGTGGTTGCGACGTACTGAACAGAAAGAAGGGAAGGAGGGGGAGGGGGAGGGGGGGATGGGGAGGGGGGAGGGGAGGGGGAGGGGGGAAGGGGGAGGGGGGGAGGGGGAGGGGGAAGGGGGAGGGGGGAGGGGGGGAGGGGGGGAGGGGGGATACCGATATTCCCTTTGCTTTTCCGGTATTGCGGTACTGTAGCAGGATAAAATTAACTTTTTTTTCTGTGATTCTCAGGTTGTTTGTCCTGTGGTAGCGGCGTTATTGCATTACTTCTTACTGGTTTTGTTTTCTTGGATGTTGTGCGAGGGCGTACTTCACTACATCATTATCGTGTTACCGTTTGGACGTGAAGCTGACGTTGAAGACAAAATGAAGTACTTCTACCTCTTTGGATGGGGTGGGTTCTTTTTAATATTTTGTTTGTTTTCTTCATTTACAGAAGTTTATGGAAACAGTTGATAAGTATGCCGGCAATATCAATATCAGACACATTTTTTAAGTGGATAGAGCTGGATAGAGCTGGGGGAAAACCGACCAAGTATTTCTACCAGATTGAAAATCAGCGACAAACACGCGACTCAATTTCAGAGTTATGTGCCAACAATTCAACCGTGACTTCCGATAAAAATATTCTTCGCGAATGTCGCGATTTTTATCGTAACCTCCATTCGGCTGAACAAGTTTTTTCATCTAGCCAAGGCTGGCTTTTCGACCAACTGGATAAAACTCTGGCATCTGAAGACCAGGAGAAATGCGAAGGTGACCTCACACTCTTCGAATGTCAATTTTTTTGTAATAACGAAATATAATATCCAATTTATTCAACACTTTTGGGAGATTCGACAGATTGTAAAGTATGAATAGGTGATGTCACGTTTAATTCTCGCGGAGATTGCAGAGTGAATTTTTGTGTTTAGTTAAATATACGTATTGGATTCGTTTAGCAGTAAAATTTTGTTCCTAAAAGATTGGTTTTTTTGTGTGTGTGTTGATAGTTTGTCGAGATTTTTGAGGAAAACAGTCATTAGTAATTTCAAACTTGTTTTAATGATGTATATGATGTATATCGGCTTAACAGGAACGTTTTAACGGTGAACTCTCATAACTCATAACTCTCAAAACAGTGAACTCCGAGATGACCGGCACAACAGTCATTTGTATTCCCGATTCAACTCCAGACACGTCCTCAAAAGAACCAGAGACTGTTATCATAATACTGATACGTTTCACTCACTAGTTTTCTCGTTGTTTATGTTCATATTGGCGCCAGAACAGCAACCATAACTATGGGATCTATACAAACCTCCTGTCAGGAAGTAAAATTGCAGTTTAATACCGATGCCTTGGATTTTATTTATACTTGACCAGAAATCCGCAAGCATTTCCTTCCAGCAAATTTTAGCTGTCTCCGCGACCGCAAAAATATCCTCCCGCAAAACAAATTCAGTCGGACAATCCGCAAAATATCCTTGTGCAAGGTAGCTAAATAGAACAAACGCAATTTTGCTCTACCATATCGCTCATATTAAAACACAAACTTTCCCGTCCCATTTAACTTTCTTAAAACGTCTCCATTCGTAAAAATACACCGTGAAATTCTCAAACTGCGTTTGCCAAAAAAACGCATTTGACCTATTTTTACCCTCCCAAAGCAGCTTTAATGGCTTTACGACAAATTATTGAAACTGATAGGTAACGTGAGATATCGAAACTTAAGAAGAACTTAATACTATGCGGTAAAGTATTGTGAGATATGACAAGTTCATGACAAGTTTTGACATCCCGATACCCAAGGGAAATTAACAATAGGTCCGGGGGTGCTCCTCAAAAATTTTAGGAGCAGTATGTGACGCCCTTCTTAGAATCCTAACCAGTTTAACTAACCTTATAATATAGAGGGCAAAATTACTGAATGCTGATTGGCTGACGAAGAGGGCATTTTTTCTTAATTGAGGGCAAAATTACTCGCTCCTGATTGGTCGAGCATCAAAATTTCTCACTCGTGATTGGTTGAGCGCGTCGTTCTCGTTGCATTCAGTTGGCTTGGCGGGATTTTGAAGAAACTTTACAAACAGAGCGCTCGCATGTTTCGTCGGAGATTTTGTTATAAAAAAAGAATGAAATCGGAAGATACCTAAGAAAGGAATTCTACAGGAGAATTACAGCATTTTACGCCAAACAGGAAGCGATTATTTGTGTCAAATCTTGGATTAACTAGGCGCCTACAGCCAGTTTGCGACTTTAAAGACCTCGAAGAAATTCATTCATGGCGACAAAAGGTTTTAAAGTAACTGTTCGATCAATTCAATGAAAAAATGCGGATTTCTGCGGACCTAAAGAGAAGAACTTTTCAGATTTTGCTGAAAGGGAAAATATACGTTTAAAAGGAGAAAGAATAAGGCTAAAAGAAGTGAAAAAAAGCAATTAAATCGCCAAACGTGCAAGCAAGTTTGAACTCTCGCCATTTGTTGTTGTTATCAAAGCGGCAAAAACTTCAAAACACAGGTACGCTTAAATAAAACTTGCTTTGTTTTTGTCGTAAAGTGTCTTTTATCGATGAAAACCAGGCTAGGTTCTCTAGATGTACATATCAGCCAAATTTATTTAACCACGACCACAGTGAGTTGAAAAGTTTTCAGTCTTGTCAGTTTGCAAGAGAGTACACTTCGGATGGTTTCAAGTCCGAGTGACGACTCTTAAAAAGTCTGAAAGGTTTCCTTATAATTTTGCCCTCTACATTATAAACAAGTAATCGCATGTTCCCTCGTAAAATTAAGGATTAATATCACTTGTGTTTTCAGAAGCCGTAGAAATTGCCCTCGTCGCGACACGCGTGATATTAATCCTTAATTTTACTCGGGCCCATGCGATTACATATACATATCCTCAATGCCCTAATATAGCTTCTATAAAGAAGAAAGAACTAACTTCTAGCGCAAAAGTCCACAAAAATTTGTTAACAACTTTTGTCCCTATATTCTAGTGACTCCTATATCTCGTTTGCGCGCATGCGCTTTAACGAGATAATTACCAGTGTCTCGCGCGACTATCGCGCAATGCCCAGAACGTATGCGCAATAACAACAGGGGGGACCGTCCTTAAGAAACTTAAGTAATGATCCCATAAGAAGGATAGCGCTGAACGGCAGTGTACGATGGAATGTCAACTTTTTTCATTGTTACAACTAGTGATCTCATTGGCCTAGACTCAAAAACCACTAAAACGTTAAGGTTCAAGGTGCATTTTGTCTATTTTTTTAAGGTTTCATGTAATTTGAGACCAAATGGCACAACATGCAATTTTTAAAAGATATTGTATTTGGGGAACTTCAAAGCAAAATTTTTTGCTATTGTCTTCTGCTATTCTGATTGGTTAAGCACGAACATTTCCTAAAATTGATTTCACGCAAATGGATTTTCTTTATTTATATAATGAAATATAATTATTAAACATCAGCTCCTCCTCTATTCTTGAATTCAAAGATATTCTATGTGGGAAAGAGCCAATGCCGCAGAACAATGAAGTTTGCTATCGTTCTTATGTGGAGCATTACTTAATAGATTACTTGGTAAAAAGGTTAAGTTTATAATACATTATGATACCACCAAACGTTTTCAATTCTGTTCCAACAAGGACCCAGTTCCTACATTACAAAATCTAACGTAGTTTATAATCTCTTTTGTCCTGGTTGTTCTCAACAATATCATGATTGGCAAAACAGATCGCTCCTTAGCTTTCCACTAGGCCAGAACAACCTTAATATATCACCATCTTGTTAATTGCAACGGCGGTAATGAATTGGCTAGCTTAAATGAACTACCTGAGTGTGTCAATGACCATGCATTGCCCTGTGTTAGTTTCAAAGACTATATTCTTAATGCAATACACAACAACTATGAGATAATTGCTTCCAATTACAATTGCTCGCAATTGGCGTTCCTTGAAGCTTTCTATATCACCCGGCGTAACTAATCGATAAATCGATAGCCCAATAAAATCGATATTAATCGATATTAATCGATTCTAATCAATCGATTTTTGTCGGAAATCGATAAAAATCGATACCATTTTCAGTTGTGACTATCGATGTTATCGATTCTGATCGACTTTCATTGATTATTATCGATTTCTATTAATTAATTTCGATGATGAGTCCTTATTCCCGTGTCTTAGAACAATGAATACCAAGGCTTCTTACACGTAAGTCTGTTGATGAACGTCCTTGCTGTAACGGCGGGGATAACAACATGTGAGAGCTACAGGTACCTTTAATAACACCACCAACTCTCCATCTGCCTCTGTGATCGTTAAATAGTTCTCCTGTTACCGTGCTGTACACGAGGTTTCATTTTCGCTGTCTCTACACGGCCGTGCACTACCGATCGAGACATGCAGACAATTGATTACAACTCTGTAATTCGAACAGAGTCTTCTCGTTAATAATCGATAAAAATCGATACTGTTTGGACAGTGGAAAATTTGTGACTATCGATTTTTATCGATTACCGATATTAATCGATAGTAATTGACCGATCTGATCGATTAATATCGATTTATCGATCAGCTTTCCGATGATCGATTTTGATCGATTAGTTACGCCGGGTATATCACGAATCTCAAGCCTGGCATTAACGAAGGACTTAAAGCCTCTAGAGAATTAGACCTGTTTCTCTGATTACCTACAATTCTAGTTATATTACGTAATGCCTGAACGCGCCTAATTACCTATAATATTTAAGTTGCCTTCTTGTAAAATATTATCACATGACTATGACTCTGTAATAGAGCCGAAATATTGTTTCAATATCAATTATCGATTATCTTGTATTAAACCAAAACTTGCTTTCTTCATTTTGCTTACAGAATAGTTTTGTCATCTCCACCTCCTCCTCGATCTACTACGGTTAATTCTATCCTCTGACAGTATAATGACTTGACAAGACAGAACCAAGACTGTGCCACGAGGCCATTTATGATCAAAAGGAGCGATTAAAAGTCTATTGATAATAGAAATGTTTCATGGCTGCACGTGACGAGGAAATGTATTGTTAACGATTTTTTGTTCCAGTTTGATTTTGTTCTTGTTATTTTTTTTCCTAGGTTTCCCAGCCATAATAGTAACTATTTCACTGGCTGTCACTCAAGCAAACGGTTACGGTAGCATAGCAGCTTGCTGGCTTGATGCCAAGAACGGATTGATTTGGGCGTTTATTGTACCAGCACTAGCCGTTATTTTGGTCTGTGAAAATTCGTTCGCATCTGTTCTACCTCATTTAATTAATATTTATCCATTAATTCACTTCATCCATTTATCAAAAATATAAAAGATTGTCACGCTAGATAAAGAACGTACTATGTTCTGAATTTGTTTTCATTTTGTATTCCATTCGTTTGGAATTCGTAATTCCCTACTTAAAGCGTGTGTTGTGGTTATCCAACTGGTGAGTTGTATTGAATGCTACTTAGCATTACGTGCAACATGCTTTTTTAAATATAATATAAGAACGTTTATTTCAGTAAATCATAGTTCTGAATAGAGCAGTTTTTCAATTGAGTGTCGTGAAACCAAATCCAAAGTAATTACTCTGACCAATCACAGTAGTCGTAAACAATTCAATGAACCAATCAGAGCTCGAAGCAATTACATGTCGGCGGCGCCAAGCGCGGAAAAGCGCGTGCGAGAAAGTGACGATTGGTTTTGGTTTTACTTCTGGTTGGTCGAGAAAGTGGCGCGAGATGTTTTAGCCAATCACAAAGCGTAGCAATGCAAAACCAAAGCAATTGTGTAATTACTTTCGATACTCAATTGAAAACTGCTCTAAGATGAAAGAAATATAAGTTCTTCAAATTTGCCTATTATTGTACATGCTTGCTATGAATGGAGAAAGAATTGTATACCTTGCAATGAGTAAACGACGTTGTACTTGACTTACTTTATGTTTATTCTAGTATTTAGGGTTCATTTCGACCGCAATGTTATTCTGACCAAACTATATTTTAGCTCACTGTAAACATGGTTAATATAAACGTTCTTAACTAAATCTCGGCCTGGATATGGTCTTAGCACCTTCCTAAAATTTTGGCTAATCTCGACCTCAACGTTCTTACAAAAATCAAAGGCTCCGGCCTTGCGAGCCAAGTCGTGAATATGAAACAACCTTTGCCTACCCTACACAAGGTGGGTCCTCTTAGGCCCGGTTCAAACGTCGAACTTCATATGTGCCAAATCTTATGCAAATGAGCAAAATCTATTGTTCTTGCTCATTTGCATTAGATTCGGCACATGTGAAGTTCGACGTTTGAACCGGGCCTGAGATTGTACATGTACATGTTATGACTAATTCCCTTATGTTGCAGATCCACGTACCAATATCTGTTACCAAAGAAGGACCTCTAAAACCTTCGTGTGTAGCTAGTAAACACGAAGGAATGTGTTCACTAGCAGAAATGAAAATTACGGGACAAACTTACCTTTTCCTTCATTATTAATGTCAGATATCCTTGCCAAACAATAATAACAAGTAAAAGAACCCCAACGTTTTCCCTAACCGACGTTTCAGCTCATCGAGTATGAAACCTTAATGGCGGACTTACTCCCATTTCAGACTCCATGTATGCTATTACCGAAGTGTAACATATCCGCAATTTAATATAAATTTAATATAAAGTTTACGATGAGCGAGTGACTTTTCTCCAGTAATCGCAATAAGTCGTATTCACGACTTAAAAAGGGTTCGTATATGTTGTGGTTCAATTTTATCCTTGGTTCAAATTTTATTTTCCTTTGTTTAAAACTCATTATCATACATTACCATAGCCAAAAATAAAGGAAAATAAAATTTGAACCAAGGATAAAATTGAACCACAACATATATATTAAAAATGAGTTTATTTCCCTGTGGTGCTGTTCATGAATTTGCTGGAATTATAAAGTTCTAAGTTGTGACGTGGAATCCCACAAAAACACTATTCTTACGAAAACTGTGATTGCTTAACTTATTGAGCGGTATTCAATTCAGTTTCGAAAGTAATTTTGCTATTGCTTTGGTTTTTCATTGCTACGCTTCGTGATTGGCTACAAAGTCTCGCGCCACCTTCTCAACCAATTAGAAGTAAAACAAAACCAATTGTGGATTGTTCGCACGCGTTTTCTCGCGCTTTGCGCGGCTACTTGTGTTTGCTTCGAGTTCTGATTGGTTTATTGGATTGTATGAGCCTGTTGTGATTGGCCAGAGTAATTACTTTGGCTTTGATTTTACGACACACAAATGGAAACTAGTCTATTTGAAAACAAATAAAAATGGCATTGTTTTATATTTTTAATGCAATGGGCGAAAGGGCTTAAATGACAATTGATATTTCACGCAGATAAATGTCGTGGTTTATATCCTGGTGATTCGTCGAATGATGATACCAGTGGATGGAAAGGTGAAGGACAAAACACAGATTGAAAAGGTGAGAACTGGAGTTAAGGCCTCCGCGGTGATTCTTCCCTTGCTTGGAATCACGTGGCTGTTCGGGCTCTTGAGCTTCAGTTCAGATACAATCGCCTTCAAGTACATATTCGCCATCTTCAATTCTCTCCAGGGACTGATGATCTTCATATTTCATTCCGCCGGTGAGGTAAGGAATTAGTGAAATATTATTGCTAACACTTCCAGGCTTTAAGCGACAGGCCACCTTAAAGATATTGACCCAAAAATCTCGGTCGCCTGAGGGAAGTCTATCTGTATTTCAAAGCACTGTTAAAGGGACAGTGTGCCGGCTGAAATAACGTCTTTTCATGATTATGGCGATAACTTGGTGAAACAAAAATTAATGAACTGTAATCCACTTCAATCCTTGTAATCTTACAAACAAATCTTACAAACTCCACTTATGTCCAGGATTGCAGGTAATTAGATGCGTGACAAATTTTGATATCCAACACGAAGTGTCCCATTAGTTCTAAGTGTTAACTATCTTTTTTGAAATGTAAGGTAAGCATTAGTGTTAGTGTTGTTTATAGGTTGGGGTAAACGCACCTGTTTATCTTTACTAAAAGAGGAGAATTTAGGGGAAACTTCGTGACGTTTATTGTCTGTATTTTTGAAAACAAGTGATGTTAAAGTTGAGTAGAAGAGCAAGAGGACACTTTGTGACGCTTATTAAATTTGTCACGCATCTAATTATCTGCAATCCTGGACATAACTGACAAACTCATGCTTTGGTTTTGCTCCATGGCATTTGGCGATATAACATGAAAATTAAGAAAGCACGATTTCGTTATGTCGGCGGGACAGTGCCCCTTTAATTTCTTCATTACATCCCAAGACTTACCGAAACTGTGCGAAAAATAGAGGCGAACAAGAGCATATTAAATTATTGTAGACTGAGAAGCATCTTCATTTTGGTTACGTAGAATTGGCATTGCTGTTTAAAGACAACCTGTAGTCCCTAGTGCGCATGCTTGGACTTTATTTACATTGTTTGGTTTTGATTTTGACGATGCGTTACATTCTGTGACTACTCAAGTTTCAAGTTTTATCGGAAGCTCAATGTGCCCAATTTAGAATGGAAAAGCTTGCGAAAGTAAGCTTCTAATCTACTGTCGATGAGTTCAAACGAAGCCGTGCTGAGGCAATTAAAGATCGGGCAGTTGAGAATAACATCACCAGCAGCACATGCAACGGATGTTTTTTTGCAGTTAAGTGGAAGGTAAACTGAGATTCCATCGTGTGAGTCTCAGAAAACAGTGCATGCGCAGAAAGGACTGCAAGGTACCTTTAACTAGTGGAAGGTAAACTGAGAGTCCATCGTGTGAGTCTCACAAAACAGTACATGCGCAGAAGAGACTGCAGGGTACCTTTAACTAGTGGAAGGTCAGCGAACTGAGATTCCATCGTGTGAGTCTCAGAAAACATTGCATACGCAGAAGGTACTACAGGGTACCATTCAGTCAATTTCTCTAATTGTAATGATATTAATGGAAAATAATAACAATGGAAATCTAGTTCATTTGAAACTTGAAACTGGTTATCTCTTTATCGAGCAAGCCTCCTGAAATGGAAACTACAGTTGAACCCCTGATATCTTATTTCATCTCGCTTACACCCCATTAATACGGACGATCTCTATTGTATGGAAGGTGTCCCTATTGAACTCTACCTAAAACTTAAAAAAAAAAACGTTTCATTTTCCTTTCTAGAGACTCACATGCAGAAACGTTTACCCAGCTAGCAGAGTTCGCTTCGACCTTAAGGTTTTGCTTGGAAATCAAAGCTTTGCACAAAAATATGTCTCTTTTAATTCATCAGATTAGGAATGCCGTCAGACAACGACTGCAGATTGACAACCGCAAACGCAACCAATCAAATCCTGACAACAGTGGAAATCTACCGAGCAAAGGTACTTTTGTATAATAGGTTACAAATGTTTTCAAACACAAGCCTGGAATTCCTTTTGTTAACCGATCTGCATTTTATATTGTGTGACTAGTGTTTTTCTCTGCTAGAAACTGTGTATCTTGTCTGCTGACAAATATGTCCTCCTCAACCGGAGATCTGAATTAATTATCAAATGCCGACAAGAAAACAAATTATATGCAGCCGTTTTAGAAGCAAGATCGCTCCAAACGTCCTGCTTAAATATTATCTTTACTACCTCCAATGACACAGTCTGACGATCGCGTTGTGCGTGAAACTCGAGAAACTGTGACTCTTACAATCCTCACAGCTTATTGGCTAATAAAAAGATTGGCTGTAATTGGCTGCTTTGTTTATTATTCCGAGGTGCTTATCTTCCATGCAAATTTTTAGTTCAGTGTTCGCATAATTAAAAGTTAATTTGAACTTTTAACATTCAGTTTGTTTTCCTCCGTGTTATGTCATGTTATCAAAACTTAAAGTGGGTGATAGCTGGAAAACTGAAAATCGATATAGGAAAAATTTAATTTCATTATACAATTTAAAACAAGCACTGAACTGTGCTATTAATGTAACAGGTATTCAGAAGAATTTGAGATGAAATTTAAAATAATTAATAACATGCTTATCAACACCATTTAAAATATTTTGATGTACAAAAAACAACTCTTAATCCTAAGCATTCTCAACAAATTCTGTAAAATAATAATTGCGAAAGCATACGGTAGGCATACAAACACATACCCCCCCCCCCCCTCCTCCCCCCACCAAACTTGCCAAACGCTATTTACAACAAATCATCAGAAACACACGACACTCTATCCACCACCTTTATTAATACACTTATCAAACCTCTTTCTTACGATCGTATCTTCTAACAACAAACACTTCCAAACACTTAAAACCACAACTTTCTAGAAACGTCTAACACATCTCATATTCCATTATGTGCAATTATGAATTATTTCACGTTTATTTCCCTACGTTTCTTTAAAAAATAAGGTTTATTTAACCCATGCTTCTTCAACTACGATACATTACATAGACTGACTTAGGTCGACTTAGGCTACTTAAGGTGGACTTAATTTGTAGTGTTAACCCGTTAAAATCTCGCCCAGCCGAAATGATAATTTAAAAAACCGGGCTGGCACATACCCAGTCCGGTTTAATAAATAAAGCCATTATTGTCGAGCGTGTGGGTCAATAAAAACAAATCTTTTATTGATAACAAAGCTAACTAAAAAATCTTATTTTACAATTAATTTCACTCAAAAACTATTCAGTCAAAGCACTATTTACATAATTCATTTCGATAAAAAAGAGACACTTAATTTCGATTAAAAAAAAATCATTCCATTAAAAATATATCATATATTCGAAAAAAAAGAAAAAAATTCAATTAAAAAACGGTTCATTTCAACTAAACTAAACTAATGGGCTCACGCCATTATCACACACGCTTGGGTAGTGTTTAAGCGGCAGTCATCAATGAAATCCCCTTGTAGAATTTTGTGGATGGGTGTCCTAGAACCTCTTACGCATGTGTGTACCGACCTTAATGTCTCAAATGAAAGCAATCTTTTCTGAGAGCTTCTCGGCTAGGCGTTTGAGAAAGCAGTTGCAGTCGGCTCCCATCCCACCGTTGGTTCCAGAAACTAGGGGTGTGAAAGATTCCATTTCAACGTCCAGCACCCTCTGTTGGTACTTTCGCTTTTTCTCCTCCTCCTGCTCCTTAAAGATTGTGGATGTTTCTTTTCCCTGGTTGCACTTGGAGTTAACATGCGTTACTCTGACATCAAAAAATGCTGTAACTCCACGAGACCAAAAGCCCCCTGCCTTAAAGTACAGTCTTGCCACCGGGTTTGTTACCGCGGTTCTGTGGGTGGGTCATTAATGAAAATGTAATAATTGGGCTTTGTCGTTGCTTTGCTATCTTTGAGATCATTTGCGGTATATACTTTAAGCTACTTTACATTAAAATTTTTAATGAAAAATTTTTATTCATTTTTGCCTTTTCTCCACTTCTCTTCTATGATACTTTATTTTTTTCATTTCAGCCACAAAAGAGGGACTAAGAATGACGATAAGGAGCTAAAAGAGACGGAAATATAATTTCTGATGTCGAAGATGCTGCCCTCATTTGTCCCACTCAGATGAATAAACTTCAGTTCACAGACAGTGGAATAGTCGATCATTTACAGACTTAATTAAATTTACTTAAATCTAAATTTTACGGGCTTTTTATCAGACAAGAAATTTGAGAATTAGCTTTGATCAAAACAAAATGTTTGTAAACAAAACGTTTACGTACAGATTGTTTATAGACTTGAGTTAGTTTGTTACAGCATTTAAAATGTCTATGGAATGTCAGTAAATTTCTAATGTAGCAAAATATATATTATAACATTTGGGTCACAATTTACTGACTTAACAAAACATCTATAAAACTTCTGTAATTCTACGATGTACGGAGACTTCTGACTATTCGCAAAATATCTGGCAAATTTAATATGACGAGATTAAAAATGTCTGTAAAATAATTTAGTTGTAATTAAAAAATTAGTACAATGACATATAAAAGAGCGTTCAAATTATGTTAAAATATCTGTTTACTTTTACGGTTACATTATACTACCGACTACTCTATATTTATTCAGGATTATCAGTTCTATGTCCGATCGCGCGGTCCGCTGCTCTCAATAGCATTATCCGTATTTCCCTGATTTACTATGAATATAACCGGCTCATCCTCGGTGTAAGAACCTGTTAAATTCACGAGTGACGTAAAACAAAAAAAAAACAAAAGGCATAAAACAATAGAGTCAACTGGGAATGCAATACTACAAAGGTTAAAAAGAAAGGAAAAAGTCACAGGTTCTTACACCGAGGTAAACCCATATAACCAGTCAGGCAATTCCAAAATTTACTTTATCGTAAAAACCTCTCCCAACTAGGAAAAACTAGGGTTCTTCTGTCGGTCGATTCAAGCTTCGATTCTAACTGCTTTATTCTGATTGTGTATTACAAATTAATCAGCTCGAGACATCACTTCCCTTTGATTGTCTTGTATTTTTAAGGATTGCAGATCTCATGTTACAACAAGACTTGCATGGGAGTCGTTCTAGTAGGCATATTGGAATATATATGTGTTAAGAATCTGCATGCACGTTGGGTCACGGTTTGATGATAGAGAGTATTGGAATAGCAAACAATTCACATTCGCACATAAAGCCACTCTATGCCTTACGAAGGATAAGATATGGTGAAAAAATTTTGCATAAGGCATAGGGTGAGCTTAGACACGAGTTGCCAGCGCCGCTGAAGGGGAGGAGGGTGGGGAAACTTGTCGAAATGATCCAGTCGAGTAGACTTGCGAGAAGAGAGATTTTGCATGCAAGGGCGTATAAAAGGTCTTGAAAATCTCCCTAGGGACTTTTATGGCCAATAGAATGCCTGCCATGAGAGCACGTTGTTATCCGATCATTCAAAACGACATGCGGCGGCTTTTACGCGAATGAGAATAGTAAACAATTCACATTCGCACATAAAGCCACTCTATGCCTTACGAAGGATAAGATATGGGTGAAAAAATTTTGCGCTTCCAAGGGGGTGAGTTACATTAAAGACAAACACGGGGGATTGTCACAGTCATAACACCTTATTAAGATGAAATACAGCCAAATATTCCCGAAACTCAGAAAAAACCCTTAGGATATTACATACGACGTATGATTCTAAAATTGTAATGGGCATGACTAAATGAGGCGGGTCGGCTAGACCGACTTCGCCATGGGTAAGAAGGGAGCCGTTAGCACTCGCTCCACGATGCCGGAAGATGTGAAATCTTCAAAATCCAAACAATTACGGGCATGTGGAAAGATATCTCTTGGGGGTAGCGCAGAATCGTAGTTCCTTCCTCGGAAATTGCCTTTGAAATGGACAAAGCGATTTCTAATATCAGCTCCGGGAGAAAGGTAACTAGATAGTTCGCCGGCTTTAGGATGTCCTTGCCAGATGGGTTCCCCCAGCGGCAAGATGATTACGGAGGTTTCCCGCGAAGAATTGGTTAGGATTTCTAAAAGGGGGTTTGGGGAGGGTTAGCGTAAACTTGTCCTGATGCCACGGACTCGATAGAGGGGAGTGGCCCGACCCAGCTGTGGGGCTTTCCCTCCCAGTTACACTAAGCCAAGGTCGAAGAATGATTTGCAGCATGATGCAGAATAGGTTAAGACAAAAAACCAACAAAGGCAAAACAGGAGAAAGGGATATAAAACTTCGCTTGTACACATGTCCCGGATTCAACAAAACGTTAGAGGGAAAATAAATACGCGCTGGAGTATTATAAAATATATATATTGTCCCACGGAGGAACTAGGAATAACAACTGAACCAGTTCGACAACAAAGGCAAAACAGGACAAAAGGCACATGAAAAACCCCGCTTGACCACTTACCCGATTCGAAAAAGCGCGCAAGGGATAATACGCACGGGAATACAAAATATGGTAATAAAGAAATTACGGGAAAAGCAAACAAAAGGTAAAACAGAGCAAACATTACAAAAGACCGGCGCTATAAAGTGCCAACGTGAAATCTTTCTCTGGTAAGTTGCACAGACGCTATTAAACGCCAACGTAATACCTTTCTCCGTACGTTACACCGACGCTATAAAGCCCCAACGTAAAATCTCTCCTGGTACGTTGCACAGACGCCGTAAAGCGCCAACGTAAAATCTCTTCTGGTACGTTGTACAGACGCCGTAATGCGTCAACGTAAAATCTTTTCCTGGTACGTTGCACAGACGCCATAGAGCGCCAACGTAAAAAATCCTTCTCTGGTACGTTACACAGGCACCATAAAGCACCAACGTAAAATCCTTATCTGGTACGTTACACACACGCAGAGAGCGCCGATGCGATTAACACCTTTAACGCCTACACGCCATGGGCCGGCAGATATTTTGTTCCGTACTACTTAACACGGACACGAAAAAATGCAACAAAAGGTCTAAACTTTGCACGTTTACGTTGCACTGACGCCCGAAAGCGCCAACGTAAAAACCCAACACAAGAGTACTGCACGAAGGGAATGCAAAACTAGAACCATGTACTAGAAAAGTGTGTAAAATTAACGGGAAGAGGAAAATATAAGAAAGGTAAAAAACGATACCCCAACTGGCGGAGCTAGAGCTGCTTCAACTGCAGGGGCGATAACGGCCACGGCTGCTGGTTCTGGTTTAACTGGGACGTGAGCCAAAAGGAAGCTTCAGCGGCGCTGGTAGAACACGGAAAAAGGAAACTTGTCGAAATGATCCAGTCGAGTAGACTTGCGAGAAGAGAGATATTTTGCATGCAAGGGCGTATAAAAGGTCTTGAAAATCTCCCTAGGGACTTTTATGGCCAATAGAATGCCTGCCACGAGAGCACGTTGTTATCCGATCATTCAAAACGACATGCGGCGGCTTTTACGCGAATAAGAATAGTGTGAGCAGTCTAACAAAGAGGCACGTTGACCTTCGAAAACAAGAAGAAACAGCACGCTTAGCGTGCGAAATCGCACGCAAATTATTAAAATAGCGTGTCCACTGTGTCAAAAGACTAGAGTACTGAAAATTACAAATCGATGCCTACTTTGTAATTACCGTTGAAAAAAAAAAGTAAGGCGGTATATCGGCGTTTCCCAATGGTTGTTATTGGTTTTAACTGAATCTTGTAACTAGCTAGTCTGTGTTTCCGACACTTTTGAAGTGAATGCAAATGTAGCCGCAAAGTGGCCTTTCGAAGCCATGAATCTTTCAGTTCATTTTGCCTGGTCCGGACCGGGGGTCAAAACATTTTTTCGAATTGGAAAGTTTTGCTGGAAGTATTCCCGCCATTATTATAATAAATTGTGAATGAAACTTATAAATTTAATCAAAGTTAACGACAGGAGGAGAGAAACAAATTTAGCTCTTTGAAATATATTTTTTTCAGTTGGGGTAAAAATGTTGCAATTTGCATAAGGTAAAAAGTAATTAACTCATGCGCGAAGCGGCATGAGGTCATAAAATGGGCTTCGTTTTTCTTGTTATTTTTATAACTCATGCGCGAAGCGGCATGAGGTAAGGTTTCGGCTCCGTTTTTCTTGTTATTATTTTTATTTTTTGTGTCACGATTTTGCATGCAAATTTATACGAAAACTAATAAAGCAAGGCTGACAGTACAACTGGGATTATAATATTCTTTCCAATATTTCGTCAGGCACGGCCTGACTTCTTCAGGGTACTGATTATAGGCAACATCGTAACAATTCAAATAACCAATAAACAATGGAATATAAGGTTACAAGCAAAAACGCTATAAAATTCAAATAATACAAGATAAGTAATAAAAGATGACAAGTGCTAAAAATATAAAATAGGGGGTTTACAATTCCTCGCGCTTATTGATACCCTTGGGTTTAAGTGTTTGACCCCGTTCTATTAATAATCCCTCCCTTGCTTTGCGAGTAGCGTCACGAGATGAATGCATGAGTTCTAATGGGATGAGTTCCATGTCAGTGGGTGAATGGTTGTCGGAAAGAAAATGGTCTGAAACTGTAGTAGGTCTCGAGGTAGGGGTGGGTCTGTCAACTGTCGGTGTTCGTTAAATCTGCCTTTAAGTCGCCGTTTCGTTTCACCTATGTACTGTTTGTTACAACGTCTGCAGTGTACCATGTAGATGAGATTTTTAGAGTTAAAGTCAATGTGATGTGTGATAGTTCTGGTTTCCCCAGTGACAGAAAACGAGTAGTTAGTACGTCCGTCAGTAATGTAGCTACAAGTGAGGCAGTTGCTTCCGCATTTAAAGGAACCCCTGGGCAGGTTGGTTTGTGTGTCGCTATTAGTATGTAGTTTGGATCTAACTAGTATGTCACTAAGATTGTTAGTGCATCGGTAGGCGACAATGGGTGTGGATGTAAATATACTAGCGCAACGTTGGGAATGACGGATGAAATAGAGCGAAGGGCAGAGTTGTATGTGATAACAAAAGGAACACGACTGGGTGAGTCTGATGTGGTAATACTGGGTTTGAGTGCCTCAGTACGTATGATGGCGTGAATACGTTGTACCTCGCTTTTGAGGAAACAGAGGTAGTAACCACGAACGTTAAGGTATTGTATAAGTTCGTTGGTGTGTTGTACGAAGGTGTCGTCGAAAGAGCATATACGTCGTAGTCTGAGGCCGAGGCTAAATGGAATGGCTCGTTTGGTATTAAATGGGTGACATGAATGTAAGAGGTACTGATGCTTGTCCGTAGGCTTGGTGTATAGATCTGTGACGATGACACCATTGTCTAGAGAGACATTGACATCAAGAAATGGTATGCACTGTGATGAATGGGAGGAAGTGAATTTGATGGTGGGGTGACGGTTGTTAAGGTAAGAGATGAATGAAAGTAGGTCGTTCTCCGAATGAGTCCATATCATGAATATATCGTCGATGAAGCGCCACCAGGTATGTGGTTGAAATGGTGCATGTTTGAGTGCATCGGTCTCGAACTTGGCGAGGAACAGGTTAGCGTATGATGGTGCCATGCGTGTACCCATCGCTGTGCCGTGTGTTTGAAGGTAGTGGCTTCCGTTGAAATCAAAATTGTTTATAGTGAGAACAATTCTGATTAGGTCGCAAATTAAAGAGTCTCTGTGCGTATGGTGTAAGTAGAATGAACGCGAGTATTAAGGTAGTGTCGACAAGCGTCAATACCTTCGTTATGTGGAATGTTAGTATAGAGTGACGAAACGTCAAGTGTGACAAGAATGACGTTACTGGGTAAACGTCCAAGTTCGGTAAGTTTATTGAGGAAGTGTGAAGTGTCCTTGATGAACGATGCTGTATTGTGAACGAGTGGTTTAAGATGATAGTCGATGAAATGAGAAACGCGTTCTGTGGGGTGACTGTTGCTGGAGACAATGGGTCGTCCTGGGTTACCGTGTTTGTGAATTTTGGGTAAAATGTAGAAACGTCCTGCTTTGGGTCAGTCTGTATGAGGAATCGTTTAGTTTCGTCGTTGATGATATTGTCTTTGTGCATGCGTTGTACGTAGACTCGTATGCGTGTTTGAATGTTACTAGTAATGTCAGCGTCAAGCAGTTTGTAGAATTTAGTATCGTTAAGTTGTCGTTTACATTCGTTAATGTACCAGTCACGGTCCATCACCACTGTCCCAGATCCCTTATCTGCGGATTTGATGATGATGTCATTTCGTCTGCTAAGTTGTTTAAGAGCGTCACGTTCGTGTGGAGTAAGGTTATCACGAATGGGCTTAGGAGAAATGTTGAGAATATCATGTTCGACTGCATGTATGAAAGCGTCCAATGCTAAGTCTCTGTGAGGTGGAGGTGTCCAAGTGCTTTTGTTACGGAAGGGGTTGGGATTGGTCTGAGAGGGAAAGTCGTGGAAATATCCTAATAAACGCATACGTCGGGAGAAGTCGTTTATGTCGGCTCTAACCTCAGTCTAGTCTATTTGTCGTGGTGTAGGGCAGAATGTGAGACCTCTAGCAAGCAGTTGAGTTTCGTCATGTGAAAGAGTAGTGTTGCTAAGGTTAATGACGGAATTTGTGTCTAGTTGAATGTTATGGTTGTTATGTCTCCAGTACCGTGTAGTCTATTTGTTGCGTCTGCGTCGTTGGCGATATCTGCGAGTATGAGTCGAGTTGTTCTGGTTTGCGTCAAGAGCAAGAGTGAGTGATCTGTCGTGATTGTGATCTGAGGGTTCAGTGACTGTTGTGCGTGACGTGACGATATTAGTGGCAGTAGCGTTGTGTTGTAAACGCAAAGCCTGAGAGGGATTGTACCTACCACTAGATACACCTGATTGAAGAAACGTCATTTAAAAAAGCATAAACCACGAACGATGAGACCGAATGGGATTCTGGGTAGGCAGCATTGCCAAGCTAGATATCTTCTATTTCTTGATAATCAAGATTTTTTATTTGTTTGAGGCATTTAAGAGCATGATTTATGTATTCTGTGTTAATATAATGTATATTCTGTCACAGACGAAGTTTAAATTTTCCAACTTCCCAGTAAGCCTTTGGGTCGCATCGTTCATGGTTTACGCTTTTTACCTGACAACGTTTCTTCAATTTGGTGTATCCTACTTCTTTTACTATCACATCTAAGGTTCAGTGTGGAACGGAGTTCCGCTGCTGATGATCTCAAGAAGTCACTGATGTGTTCAAAAGTGGAAACATTACATTGAGTTTTCAATTTTTGAAGAGAGGCATTGAGTTGAGATTTAAGTGTCAAGTGGTGACGCTGGCATGCTTCTATCAGTAAATGGATCATGAGTGGTGAAGTCCAGTTTTGGTGAAAATTTTGGTCATAAGTATCAATGGAAGGTATGCATTTAATGGCGAGTCCCTTGGGGATGATCTTGTGCGTGTGGTAGTATTTGTAGTTAGAGATATAGTGTTCATAACGGGTGACGCTGTTCAGTAGTGGTGAAGTCCTTTAGGATGTGAACAGCTGTAGGTCCTGGATTGGGATGAACATCCATACATCCATACACTGTGACGTTTCAATTAGAAAATGTTTCACGGTCTAAGGAAAAATCTCTATTTTGTCACGTGACGCACAATGAAATGACATTTTAGGAGATAATGTGCCGATCAATTCGAAAGATCAACATTCCCCTCGGGGGGGGGATGCCCCTGGCATTTGAATATCTTCTGTGCCCATGGAGTCGGGAATTTGATGGAAAGGCCATACCAAGGGCGGGGAATTTGACGCGGAAGTGTCGAAATATGTTTCAAGTTTCCATGCGTGATTTTCAGGGACTGGTAGCCATGTTTGTTTCCTGGCAATTTCAAACGGTTGTGCCTAAATCATTTATTTTTTATTTAGGACGTCGGACACCTTATTGAGACTTCAAATGTAGAAAAAATCTAAAATCCCCACTCAGGATTGAATCTGTGACCTCAGCTAGGCTCAGGCTTACATAGCTTACCGTACCACTTAGCTTCTCGAGTTGCTTAGTCCTACATTTTACTATATAACTGCCTACCCCTAACCCAAACTGAAAGGTAACCAGTTACTCCGTTATGCAAGTCTCAATAAAGTGTCCAACGTCCTTGTGGTCGGTATGATTTGGGCTTGACCATTTCAAACCATTGTTCAAGCTAAACAACGACATTTCATCATGTTTTATGCAACAAAATGATCCAGGAATTTTTTTGGAGCATTTTGTCATAGGGGTTTCTGTGCCTTGAAGGGACACTGTCCCGGCTGAAATGACGTGTTTTTCATGAATTGTAATTCACTTCAATCCTTGCAATCCTGCACCTTTTCTCCAAACTACTGCTTTTGGTTTGCTCTATATAATCTTATCCAACTAAGTTATATATTTGGTGGTATTTGGTGATATAACGTGGAAATGGAAGCTCAGCGAAATTTTGCTATTTTAGCGGGACAGTGTCCCTTTAACAACCTAAGTCACAATTCCTTGGGACACTTAATCAAACATATCTCAACCTTCCTCCCCCTTGTTCAAAATTAAAAAAAAACCGGGAATTTTTGCGCAAAAAACATGACCTTTTAGCCCTTTCAACTTTGGTAACGGGGGGGGGGGGGGGGGGGGGGGGGGGCGGTTCTGAGAGGCGCAGTGTCCCGAACATTTTGTCTGGGGTTGTAGAACACCATTTTGAAAGTGAAGAAGGTCCAACGGACAAGGTTACCGTTTCCCTGGGTTTTGCCTAAATCATACCGTTGAGAAGGACGTCGGACACTTAATTGAGACATAACGTAATTTCGACACTTACAATTTTATTTCAATAAATTTTTAAGGGTAAAAAAAGAAATCTAAAATGCAGGATTAAACCTGTGACCTCCAGCTAGGCTTACATAGCCTACTGTACCACCTAGCTTATCGGGTTGTTTAATGCTAAATTTAACTATATAAACTGCTACCCCAAATCTCAACTGAAAGCTAACCTGTTACTCGATCCGTTATATAAGTCTCAGTACGGTGTCCGAAGTCCTTCTAGACGGTATGATTTGGGCTTCACCCTTTCCCTGGCTGGGGTAGCAAAAATACAACAACGAAACACAACAAACAACTCTACCAACATGTTTTATTTTATTGCACAAGACTAAATATTGCACCTTGCACTATCAAATTATAAAGATGCAACATGTTGTTGAAGTTGTAAGATAGAAGACTTGAAGGCAGTATGTGTGTACGGCAAAAATGTAGAAACGAACTTTGGACATTTGGTTAAAATTTGTTCAAAATTTCACTTTCAATCCAGCTTTGACATTTTCTGTCGTAAGTTACTCTTCTGGTTATTTACTCAACAGCACCAAAGGCTTAATTTGTTTTTGTTATTTCCATCAGGTGGAGGACAATTATGCAGACTACAGACTTCTCCTTAATCTAAAACCTAACTGGTGAATCCTAATCTCCTAACCCTAATTCCTAATCATAACCTTCACTGTAAACCTAACCTTATTATTCTTTCCTTTTTACACTAACACTCACTATAAATCCTGTACCTCATTCCCTGGAACAAGCTGCAACCTAACTCTTCTCGGTCAGCAGTCTGCATTTGTCTTGCACCAAGTCCCACATGAATTTTATCATTGCCAAATAAAGAAATCTTAATTTCGTAGCATTTGGAGTTGACTTGGAACAGCTAGAATTCTTCCTGCATTAGCAGGTTATTTTTTTGTTAGATTACATTATGTTAAACCAGCTTAGATTACAAGCAACTCAATGAGGAAGAAAACCAATGTTCCAAGTCTTTAAACTAGCACAAAATCAGTACATCGCTTATATAAAAAAAGAAAAAACGAAGAATTTTGAAAATTGTGTCAATTTATCTTTAAAAAAGTTCAAATCAAAACAATTTGCAACTCGAATAAAATTTTAGAAAGTGAAGCAACTGTACATTTTCCTATTATTTTGTTCATTTCTCTGTATATCTTGAGCCAGACAGTCAGTGAAAGAACATTGAAAAGAAATTGGCCGTGTACACATACTGCCGTTCGAAATCTCTTGTGAAGTTATTAACTTAACATTTTTTTATTATCTTAACAATAATGCCAAATACATAATGCAATACAAGTGATTCATAATGCCACCTTCACACGGCAAACTTAAGGTGGCGAACTCGCATTTGCACACGACAATCTTCTAGAAACCTTAATTTCATTCTCCTTAATGATGCCTTGAGACCTTAAATAGAGACTTTCTTGTCCTCATTGAATTGTCGGCTGCATCGGAATCTCTGGGATGAATAACCAACACAAGTG
This sequence comes from Cladopsammia gracilis, assembly GCA_022457155.1. Taxonomy (NCBI): domain Eukaryota; kingdom Metazoa; phylum Cnidaria; class Anthozoa; order Scleractinia; family Dendrophylliidae; genus Cladopsammia; species Cladopsammia gracilis. Next base: position 142,655 of record JAJGOT010000305.1, read on the forward strand.
AAAATTATCGTATTAAAAATTGCGAGTCATGCATACGCAAGTCAGCAACCGTTTGCAAGCCTGGGCGAAGTTGTGTCAATTCTTTTTAGGTTTCTAAGGCATCACCATAATTTTCAGTTTATCCAGCTATTACAGTGTTTCCTTTCATAGTATCGCATTGAAAACCAGTTCATAGAAAGTAAAATATTTTTCTTAAGTTATTCCCAACATCATAAATGGTCCAGAAACACTGTAGGGACGCTTGAAAACTATAAAAAGTAATAATAAACCCTTTCTAAGGAAGCCAACATAAAATCACCAAAAAACTAATTAAAACCTAAAATTAAGTAAACTTACATGCAACTTTATTCATTTACTCTTTAAACGGCTTTTATTAAAATGAGCCAGAGTTGTGGATTCACACAGAGGCATGCTTAGATTATTCCTCTCAGTCATCTGTGGAAAAATTGATGGTTGTCCAGTGTCCTATTTTTTGATGCAATGATTTATGTACATTGTTCTTACTCAAGCACTTAACAGTACTGAAAATCTAAGCTAGTTTGGATGACTTGTTTGTGATGCCATACAAGTTACACAATACCCGTCTCGAAAGTTAAGTAGTTGAATAAAAATAGCTGTTTGCTACAAAAACCTGCTAAATTTGACACTTTAAAAAACTTAAATGACAGTACAAAATGATAATTTTAAAACCCTGTGTGAGTGACCACTGCCCTACATTACTGACAGACCATGGAAATTATCCAGTTGGATCACAACTGTGATACTTATAATTTATTTTGTGCCAAATTAATTTATGCAAAACTTATAGTTTATGCATGCAAGTTCAGCCAATGCAAATGATAAATTTAGATCAGAAAAGTTGAAATCTGGTGATATACGATCGCCGCGACTGACATTTGCCAAACTAATGTACGCATATCGTCGAGTGGTACCTCAAGGAGTTGTCAGGAGGTGTGGGAACTATGGGGATTATTTCAGAATGTTTATGAGGTGAGGAAATTACAAATCATGCAAGATTTATTGAAAGGGATGATACTAGCTCAAACTGCAATTATATTTTGATATGTTAATATCCTGGATACTCCACGGGAGTTTACGACAAAATTTTATGTCATTTACGTCATTGAAAGGCCACCAGTGCAAGATGTTCCTACCGTTCCTATTATGGTTATAGATACATGAACAGAGTACAGCTAGAAACAGCTTGCATAGTGTAGATCTGCCTTGAGTGATATCATCCCTTAACCTCATGATCTCATGATCTCATTATATCATCCCTTGGCCTTATGATCTCATGAGCAACAAAGAAAAGCAATTAAATAATGATCATGTTTATGCACTGTTCTTTGCCATGGTAATAGTGGTGGTGGATGAGACTGGGTGGGGGGATCACAGGAGTAGTTGAGGGGAGGAGCAGGTAAGAGTCGGGTTGGGTGGTGGGTGGTGGCTGACTTTAAGGGTAGAAGCAGGGTGGAGGATGGAAAACACCTTCTTGACACTTCCATGAGAGAGCAGTCAATACCTCGTTCTAATCTTGCATTTTGTTTTGGCAATAATTACCTCGGTAATTTCTATCCAGGCTGAATTGTGCATGCATAAGCTTTGTGTATAATAAACAGTTTAATGGAACTCATGATACACGACTCCGAAGATGTGTACAAACACAGAAAAAATAGATGGTCTGTGATAGTTCTAGACAGACATGGTTACTCACAAAGTTTGTTGTCAACAAAACATTTTTTCTTACATTATGAGCAACATACAATGCCGTTGGAGAAAGCTGGCAAAACAGTCAAAGCTAAGATGCTACAAATAAAACACTAAATTGCGGTGAAACAAATATTTCTCTTGAATCAAAATGTTAATTTGAAGTAGGCAGAATAACTATGATAGTCTATCATCCTATCATTAGTCCAGGAACGTCCTTAAAGGGGCTTTGTGACCATTTTAAATGTTGCTTTAAACAGCCAAAAGTTATACTTATATAAGTGAAAATGCAAAACTAATGATCCATGCAGTTTTGTTCAAAATTATTCTACTTGTGATCTACCAGTGTCTGGCAGATGGCCAGGAAAACAATGATTCGCAACTTGAAAAAAAAAGATCGCATTTTGTCTTTGAAAACTTACTAGACCAATGATTGTATGCCTTTATTTTCTCTTCAATAATTCATTTCATATCTTCCTTTAAGTGTTCAACAAGCATTTTGTGTATGTACAAGAGGTAATTAGTTTCAATTTGGGACAGCTTTTACCCACAAACGTCAAAATCCCTATGACAGTTTCTTTAAGCTAAACGTGTTTATGTCTCTGCAGTGTGTGTAGTCACCTTGAAGCTCAAGTAAACGTCTTTTCATTTTGAAGTTCGAAGGCTTGGTTCTCTGATGCCACTGTTGATGCATATCAAGTTAAGTTGCGATGGTGAAGTTGAAAATCATCCCTGGGAAACAACGACAGGGTTTGTCCTTTTAAATCTGACAGGAATGTTTGGCGCGGAATGATTCTAAAGGAAAACAATCAAATACAAGTAATGTAAAATTAGCATGCGATCATTGGAATTGCCATCAATGATTGATTTGATTGGTTAAAAACTAAAGCTCCTGGCAGCTAGCCTTGGTTGTTGTAGTGGATATGGATAGGACTCAGGTTTGAGGCTAACCTGTTTCTAATCTTTTCCTTTCTTTTGCTGTGAAGTGTGAAAAATGCTTTACTTCATGTAATTTGAAGTGACACAGAAAAGTGAGTTTTTTAAATATGGAAACTAGTGCTGCGTTTTGTATGAAGGCATGCAGAGAGTGGGTGTTTCATCTGAAGTCTTTTGTTGTTTTTATGAAGTATTTATTTTCTGGCTACCCTTATGGTGGCTAACAAAATTTTATAGGTATTTCCGGTACTTGCACTTTGATGGATCAATACTACCACCCTTGATCAGTTAGTGCTATCATAATGGTATCAAACAAAATGTCCAGTCAAGTTATAGTTATTGTCATGACGTAACAGGTTACTATTGTAACAGTATAATTTGTGAAAGACCCATGTGTTTAGCTTGAAGACCTTGCAACTAATAAACGAGCTCGGTAAATTAAAGTTTTGAAACTTTACGGTGGCTCCGAACCCCTTTCCAAAAATTATGAGACTTTTACAAAACGTTGTGTCTGCCAAATGCAATTCGCCTGTTTTTTTTTACTTATAAAAGAACAGGTGATAGAAAATACTGAGCTGTTGCAAGCCAGGGGGTTTTCTTATGATTTCTTACTTTCCTTTCTAGAAGTTTCTTCAGAATTGAACTTGGCGCCAAGTGATCCATTTAATGATTGTTTTTAATGCTCACAGCTGGTATCGTCAACACTTGACCAATCATTAGTAAGGAAAATTGAATATCGTGCTTTTGTGGAATTAAAAAGAGAGAACTGATTGCTCACCTCTTGAACAAGACAACAGTGTAGCATGGAGTTTCCGTACTTGGGGACTTGTTGGATACTGTTATGGAGGAAGATCTTGAAATACAGAGTCAGTTGGAAATGGCTTCTTCTGCAAGAGAGAAAAAAGTGAAGTAAGTTAGTTCACGTTTCGAAAGATCCACAATACTGACTTATAGTGATAAACAGCTGCTGTAACTGACGCATTACAAGACAAGGAGTATAACTACTGTCCTCGACCTCCTCCTGGAAGTGGTGCATCGAGTCCATCAGATACTCTCCAGTATTTTGTCAGCATTTCCTATAAATGTACTACTATCTCATTTCTACACTCTTGTAGAGTGGTATTGGTTAATTAATAGTCTTTTAAGACCCTTGAACAAAAAGACAATAAAAATCAGCAATCTTCACGTACAATTTAATCTCAAGTGAAGTAGCAATACAAGCAAGCGACAGTCAGTTGCCACAGAATTAGCACTATGATGTGATATATATCCGGAACATCTTTGGATTCGGAACTTGAATACTGCAGAAAAGATAAAAGAAACCAAAGGATGTCAGTAAATACCCTATGACTGTCTTCCCCCCCCCCCCACCCCCACCCCCTTCTCCGGGACCCTTAGGGAAAATGTAAGGCCCTTGGTCTCGAACATTTTTCACTCCGACCAGTCCGGCCATATTCAACCTCTCAACTTTCTACCCGTCTCCCCTCCCCCCCCCCCCCCTCCCCTTCTCAACCCTTTACGATGGGGTCTGGATCCACCGTGACTGGTGCTTCCAATTATAGCCTATTGGGCATCACGGTGGAATGTATTTATGATTTTAGTAACGTAAGGTGTTCAGGACCCCTCTAGCTACTTGATTTACTGCGGGTTATATTCGATCTTTTAAGGTGGCTCCCAACAGTTTCCAGCACTTTCCAAGACTTAGATTTTGATGGGTTATTAAATGGGTTATTAGATTTTGATGCGTTATTTTGGTGGGGTTCAGAGCCACCTTACTTTTTCGAAAATTTAGGGTGGCTCTGAACACCACCTACAGAATTTTTTTTAAACTTTGCCAAAAGTTGCATATTATCCTACTGATCAAAATTCGATAATAAAAAATGGGGTTCACCGAGTCCTTTTTGAGTTATTAACACTCAAAGCTAAATTAAGGGTGTTTTCAGCACGTTATACTGTTTCTATAGTAACATATTGTGTCAACAAAATGATGACAACGTGTTCACCAATCACTGGGCATTTGTTTGATATCATGATTGTAGCATCAACTGATGAAGAGTGGTTATAATGACCCATCAAATTCCAAGTCTTGAAAAGTTCTGGAAACTGTTGGGAGCCACCTAAAGACCTTAATTTTCTCGAACTGGCGCACTTTATTTACCTGCATAGATGGAGAGGGCGCAACTGTAGGGCAAAACACGAGGCAGAGATTATCGTACCCAGCTAGTTTGGAAACACATCGAAACACTGACTTCCGGCAGAACTGACAGCTAACAAAGGTCGGACACTAACAGGATAGGTATTCTCATATCATGTGAATCTGGATCTGATGAAACAATAGTTAGCATGGAGAACATTGCAGAAGTAACAAAGAGGTCTTTGGGTTTGAATCCCGTTAAAGCCACAGATTTAAGTCCAGGCTTTTCATCTGTCTTCCATTGGCCTCTTATCACAGCTAGTATTGATACCATCATTTCATCAACAATAAAAGCTAATTGGGTTTGAATCCCATTGAAGCCACATGATCACAGGACGAAATAATAAATTTACTAATCTTTAAGACAAAATTAAATTTTACTTAAAGTTATCGAAAATCTTTAAGTTGAGACGTAAATACTCTTAAATGTATTAAAGTAAGTATCTTTAAAATGTGTTTAAGAACATTTAAGTGATCTTTAAGAACATTAAAGTTATCTTTAATTCAATTTTTCAACAAGTTAAAGGCAACTTAAATTGTTCGTTTCTTGCTTTAAGGGTTGTCAAGTAGCGTATTTTCTCAATTAAACGCCCCCGGCGTTTAATTCAAACTTGACCTAGTGAACCCGGCGTTTCTTTGAATCAGCAGTTTTTCTCGCCTGCCATTTTTTAAAAAAAGGGTTATTGTTAGTTTTGCTTGGCAGCCGTGTACCTTGCTCTTAAATCGTAAGTTTATTATACCTCAAATAAACGTTTGAGGGGCTTACTTACAACTCCTATTATACCCGGCGTTTATTCGGGGCCCGGCGTTTAATCGAGAAAATACGGTATAGGTTTATTTAAGTGATTTACGGTGCACTTAAACATAGTCGAAATTGTTCTTTAATTGTTCTTTAATGAACCTTTACTTGCACTTAAAATCGTTATTTCGTCCTGTGATAATTTTTTCGGGCTTTTTTTCCATCCTCTGTGAGTGGCTGCTGAGTAAATTGAGTCAGCACCATGATTCATTTGAATCCCTTTAAAGCCAACAAGGAGCTGCAAGTTGATAACATACAGTTCAGGCGAGTGTGGTGATTTTGTCCCCAAAAGGATACTAGTTACAGTCCAGTCTGTGTTCCAATGTCATCTTTGCATCGAGAGTCGGGTTGTAATAGCTCTCCTGCAAGAGGAAAAGTGGGACAAATCAGCGTGACAAGAGTAAGAGTATAACTACTGTCCCCCTCCCCTTGGAAGTGGTGCATCGAGTCCATTAGATGCCCTCCAGTATTTTGACAACATTTCCTATAAATGCACTCTACTGTCCCTTGGTTAATTAAGAGTCTTTTTAAAGACCCTTTAACAAAATGGACACAGAATCAGAGTCACTGATCTTCACATCAGCAAAATCTCAACTCAAGCAGCACTCAAAGGTGACATTTGGTCGTCAAAAGAATTAGCACTATGATGTGAAGTATGTCCAGAACATCTTTGGATTTGGAACATGAATACCGCAGGAAAAAAAATAAGAAAAGGAAAGAAAAGGATGTCAGCTATGTCGTATCACTGTCCCCCTCCCCTCCCTTGGTCCCCTTCCGCAGATCCGCACTGCCCGTTCCCCAGCGTCTAACATTTTCATTCTGACCGGTCCGGCCTTATTCCAACCCACCCCCCCTCCCACCCCACCCGCACATAATTCACTCTGCCCACCCCCACCTTCACCACTTACGATAGGGTCTGGGTTCACCGTGACTGGTTCCAGCCGTAACCAATTGGGGCATCAGGGTGGAATGCATCTTAATTTCTGTAACGTAAAGTGTGTTGGATATCCCTAGCTACTTATTTTATTGTTGGCCATATTCCAAACTCAGGCGCTAGTTTTCTCCAACAGGCGTCCTTTATTCACCTGCATAAATGCAAAGAGAGCAAATGTAGGGCCAAAAAGAGGTAGAGTTTATAGTACCAGGTTTTGAAACACATCGAAACACTAACTTCTGCAGAACTGACAGCTAACAAAGGTCGGACAAAACAGGATAGGTATTGTAATGTCGTGTGAATCTGGACCTGATGAAATAATAGTTAGTATGGAGAACATTGCACAGTAACAAAGCGATCTTTGGGTTTGAATCCCGTTGAAACCGGCGAAGATTTTAGTCCGGGCTTTTACCTCTCTCTTCCAGTGACCCTTTATATTACAATGCACATCACCTCAGTCAGCATAAAGAACATATTGCAGCAGTAATAAAGAGGTCGTCGGGTTTGAATTCCCATTGAAGCCACATATTTGTCGGTTTTTTTTTCATCCTCTGTCAGTGGCTGCTGAGTATATTAAATGAGCACCACAGTGGATTGGGTTTGAATCCCATTGAAGACAATAGTTGTTAACCTACGGTCAAGGCGAGTGTGGTGATTGTCAATAAAAGGATACAACTTACATTCAAGTCTGTGTTCCATTGTTATTTTTGTCTTGTTAGTTTGGATTTTTCCTCTGATAGGCCGTAGCTGGCGGGCATTGGTCCAGCTCACAAAATAACTAAAAGAAGCTCACATTAATGTTTAACCTAAAGCATGTGGGCTACCATCGTAATTGATATTATAGTTCTTCTTAAGACTCTCTTTACAACATCATAACTGCACCGGCTTCCCTCTCTGCCATCGTTGTTGTGATTCTTGTAATGACCTTGTAATGACCGTCAAAAGACTTCATGCATCTTGAATTCGCACACCAAAAAAGGTATAAAACCATTTTAAAAAAGTAGCACTTCCCTCTCTGCTATCGTTCAATGGTGATTCGTAAAAGGACCTTGTATTTGCCGTTAGAAGGCTTTACGCGGCTTGATTTCGCATACCAAAAAAGGATAAAGAAGGTAGTACAGTAGCGATGTCTGGATGATCAAAACAAAAATCTCTTTGGATACTGCGAGATTTTCCTGAAATCAACATTTGGTTATTCAGAAGTAAACACACATGACACAAAAAAAACACACGCCGGTTGGCGAACTTTTATTTTCAATTGCGTTTTATTTTATAACTACAATGTTTTATTTTATAACTACAATGTTTTATTTTATAACTACAATGTTTTATTTTATATCTACAATGTTTTATTTTATAACTACAATGTTTTATTTTATAACTACAATGTTTTATTTTATAACTACAATGTTTTATTTTATAACTACAATGTTCCTGACATAAAAACATAATTTACTAACACAAACGACAAGAATGAAGCACAGTAAACATACTTTTATTTTCTATCTTTTTTCACAGTCACATTTGTTATCACATGGTGTTGACACTCTAATGTCATGTACTCTTTTAATGTCTAATAAGTACAAGTTGAGCCGGATTCGTCGATTGTTGCTTAAAGATTAGAAAGTTAGTTGTGAAGCAAGTCCCAAATGACGCAAATAAAACACACTGACAAACTGTTATTTCAAACTTTATTTCCAACAGAAAAGCGCCAAGTAAGATGGCTTACACTCATGTCATTTCGTTACATCGCTATGCGCTAGCGATCGCAAGTTGAAGTACGTGGAATTTCGTCGAATGCGAAGCTGCGCCGATGAAAAAAAATTGAACGGTTTCGTATGTAGCCGAGGATTTCGCCGAAAAAAAAGATGATTCATTTGAAGAAAAAAATGACGTTTCTTTCCTGAAATGTAATCATTGGGTTAGTATTGTCTCTGAAATAAAACCATGATCCGTTAGTATTGTTGCTCACTTAGCTAAGTTGATTATGTTTAAGAATAAAGACACAAGACACACCAGGTTTCTAAGTTTTATTATATTTATATTCATTTTTAATACAGAACTTTTACACTTATCTTTAAATATGACACAGGCCTATTAACTATCCATGTGGGGGTGCGCTCCTATGTGAAAAATTTAGCGGCCAGGAAACCGAAGAATATTTTCTAAAGAAATACCCCAGTGTCTCCTAGACGGTATGCATGGGTCATCTTTCAGTTCGCTATCGAGACTTTCTCGATACCAAGCCTTCAAATGTCCTCAGTTGAAATGTCAACTATTTTGTTTTCGAATTCAGGCCGAATTTTTAAACAAAATAGAACAGCCGATAGAATAAAGAGACCGAAAGCGAAAATGTGGAAATTTCGGATCGAAAGCCGGACCGAGCTTATGTAGAAGACAACACCGATCACAACCATTGCTATCTTTTAAGATACTACTTGTCAAAGGTTACCGTCAGATTCACCAACACGACTTACAATCACGGAACACGATTTAAGCAATGGTTGTGAACTGGTGTTATCTCCTGCAGTGATACAACTTCGTGGCTGTATCACTTAAAACAACAAATGAACACACTGCCAGACTTTTATTTCTAACTTTATTTACCACGTAGTAAATTAGCTGTACTCACCTCAAGCCAGCGGTTGTCACTGACTGCTCTTTAAAGTCCGTCGTGGGCGTACGTCGCTGGTTAATCGGACGCTGTCTGTGGTCATTTTGGCTCCAGCTTGATCCAATGATTACTGCGTCGTAGAATGGCGTTGAAGGCTACGTACGCTTACAATTGGCCACTCCAGAAACCGTGGGGAAACTGAACTTCAGCTTCTGGAACTTAGATTTCTGTGATAGTTTGGGTGATTAATACGAGTTACGATTGGTTAACGGTTGCCTTTGAAAACCATCAACCTATCGTAACTAACACTGGTCACCAAAACGATCCCAGAAAGCCTAGTACCGAAAGCTGGTGCTCAGACTCCCCGCAGTTTCTGGAGTGGCCAATCAGTAAACGATCTACACTATGGTGTGTGCATGGTCCCATGATACCCCGCTAGCTAAAAAGTCACGATTAAGCTGTAATCCAATCTACGCTGGCAAATTTAGCAAAGTGCTATTCCCTCTTTTTATAACGTCATATAGAGCCTTCATTGCTTTTTGGTTTTTGAACTAAATGCCGTGCAAATGTCAAAATTTCGTTTTGTAAGCCAATTTTGTTGTATAGCCAATTTAAAAGAGGTAATAGCTAACCAAAAAAGGCAGCCTGTCAACTATCTGTCTGTCACTAGAGAGACCACTAAACCTGTGAGGAGTGGCCAAATAAGGTCTCCTTCCAACAGTTGAATGGCCTGCAGCCTCCAGTTCTCTAAGCCTTGTCGTAATTAACATATCTGGATGAACCTTACGGAAGTAAGAGAAAGAGAAAGAAACGAGAAAGAGAAAGCTTCACTTAATACAGCGCTAGGACTGTCAAGTGAAACGTGAATGATCAACCAAATTTCGCGCAATTAATTCAGCGGGAGAACGAAATGACAACGACGATAGAAAAGTATTTCAGAAAAAAAGCCGAAGTTAAGCCGAATCGATTCGGAGAAAAAATGAGCCGATCGAACTCAGGACTCGAATAACGTTTAAAGAAACCCAAGGCCCAAATGAAAGGAAAAGGGGAAAAAAGGAAACCATCCCAGGGGTCCCACTACTTAATTAAATTACAACTAAGTTAAGCCGAATAAGAAGTCCGTTGACTTCTGACCGAACGTGTGTGTATCAGTGAGGTATGCGTTGTAAGGTTCATCCAGAGCTCTATTTACCCACCATTCCCAACCCACAAGGAATTGACTGACCAAATTACTGAGATGACCATTGGGTGTTCTGTGGTACCGGCGATGACCATTGGGCCTGCTTTAATACTGGGATGACCATTGGGTGTGCTGTTATACTGAGGATGACAGTCATTGGTTGATCTGTACTTGGTGGTTGAAACATGCAGTGGAGCCAAGTTCCAATGATGCTCAGGAAGTAGAGGCAAACTAAAAATCAATAAAAAAAATAATTACTTCACAAATCCCAGTGTACTCCAGTTGGTATCTATCCCATTTTAAAGATAATCAAAGTGCCATTTGCGCTATCTCCTGTAAGTTTTCCATTTGGTCATCATTCAGTATTGTCATTGTCATTTTGTTTTTATGAAGTATTTATTTTCTGGCTACCCTTAAGGTCGCTAACAACAGTTTTAGTAGTTTCCAGTACTTACACTTTGATGGATCAATACTACCACCCTTGATCAGTTAGTGCTATCATATTTGTATCAAACAAATGTCCAGTCAAGTTATAGTCATTGTCATGACGTAGCAAGTTACTATTGTAACAGTATAATTTGTGAAAGACCCATGTTTAACTAGAAGAACTTATAAGTAAAAAACGAGCTTCGCAAATTGAATTTTTGAAAATTTACGGTGGCTCTGAACCCCTTCCGAATAATTATGAAACCTTGCAAAACATTGTATCTTAATATGCCAAATACAAATCGAAAATAATAAAAAAAACTGGACGTCACCAGGCTTGCTTTTCTTAAGTTATAAGAACTTCAAGCTTAAAGTAAGGATGCCTTTAACAGATGATACTGGTCCTACGGTAACCAGTACATCATCAAATAGACCTGCGAACCTGTTCACCTGCAATTTAGTTGATACCATTTTTGTTGCATGAACTGCTAAAAAATTGTAATATTGATCCATCAAAGAACAGGTGATAGAAAATACTGAGCTGTTACAAGCCCGGGAGTTTTCTTATGACTGCTTACTTTCCTTTCTGGAAGTTTCTTCAGAATTAAATTTGGCGCCATGTGATCCATTTAATGATTGTTTTTAATGCTCACAGCTGTTATCGTTAACATTTGACCAATCATTACTAAGGAAAATTGGATGCGCGTTTGTGGAATTAAAATGAGAACTGATTGCTTACCTATTGAACTAGACATCTGTAGCATAGAGTTTCTGTACTTAGGGACTGTTGGATGCTGTTATGGAGGAAGATCTTGAAATACAGAGTCAGGTGGAAATAGCTTCTTCTGCAAGAGAGGAAAAAGTGAAGTAAATTAGCTCACGTGCTGAAAGATCCACAATACTGACTTATAGTGATAAACAGCTGCTATAACTGACGCATGGCAAGACAAGGAGTATAACTACTGTCCTCCACCTCCTCCATGAAGTGGTGTATCGAGTCCATCAGATGCCCTCCAGTATTTTGTCAGCATTTCCTATAAATGCACTACTATCCCTTTTCTACACCCTTATAGAGATGTATTGGTTAATTAATAGTCTTTTAAGACCCTTGAACAAAAAGACAATACGAATCACTAATATTTACGTACAAAATCTCAACTGAAGTAGCAATGCAAGCAAGCGAGAGTCGGTTGCCACAGGATTAGCACTATGACATAAAATATATCCAGAATATCTTTGGATTCGGAACTTGAATACTGCAGAAAAGATAAAAGAAACGAAAGGATGACGGGCCCCTTACCTAGATCTGCAATTGCCGCCTCCCTTATCTAACGAAAATATAAGGCCCTTGTTCTCGAACATTTTTCACTCCGACCAGCCCGGCCTTATTCACCCTCTCCACTTTCTCTCCCCCCTCTCTCAACCCTTTACGATGGGGTCTGGATCCACTGTGACTGCTGGTTCTAATTATAGCCTATTGGGGCATCGTCATAGTGGTATGTATTCATGATTTTAGTAACGTAAAGGTGGCTCAGGATCTCTCTGGCTACTTGATTTACCTCGAGTTATATTCGAAATTTAAGACGTTAATTTTCTCGAACTGGCGACATTTATTCACCTGCACAGATGGAGAGAGCGCAACTGTAGGGCAAAACACGAGGCAGAGATCATCGTACCCAGCTAGTTTGGAAACACGTCGAGACACTTCCAGCAGAACTGACAGCTAACAAAAGTCGGACACTAACAGGATAGATACTCTCATATCATGTGAATCTGGATCTGATGAAATAATATAGTCAACATGGAGAACATTGCAGAAGTAACAAAGAGATCTTTGGGTTTGAATCCCGTTTAAGCCACAGATTTCAGTCCAGGCTTTTCATCTGTCTTCCAGTAGCCTCTTATCATAGCTAGTATTGACACCATTGCATCAACAATAAAAGCTAATTGGGTTTGAATCCCATTGAAGCCACATAATTTGTCGGGCTTTTTTTTTCATCCTCTGTCAGTGGCTGCTGAGTATATTGCGTCAGCTCCATGGTTCATTTGAATCCCTTTGAAGGCAACAGGGAGTTGCAAGTTGTTAACCTACAGTTGAGGGAAGTGCGGTGATTTTGTCCCCAAAAGGATACTAGTTACAGTCCAGTCTGTGTTCCAATGTCATCTTTGCATTGAGAGTCAGCTTGTAATAGCTTCTCCTGCAAGAGGAAAAGTGGGGTTAAATCAGCGTGACAAGACGCAAGAGTATAACTACTGTCCCCCTACCCCTGGAAATGGTGCATCGAGTCCATCAGATGCCCTCCAGTATTTTGTCAGCATTTCCTATCAATGCACTATACTGTCCCTTTCCTATACCCTTAAGAGGTTTGGTTAATTGAGTGTCTTTTAAGACCCTTTAACAAAAGGGACAGAATCAAAATCACTTATCTTCACATCAGCAAAATCTCAATTCAAGCAGCACTCAAAAGTGACAGGTTGTCGTCAACAGGATAAGCACTATGATGTGAAGTATGTCCAGAACATCTTTGGATTTGGAACATGAATACCGCAAAAAATAAGAAAGAAAAGGATGCCAGCTATGCCGTGACACTGTCCCCCTCCCCTCCCCTCCCGTGGTCCACTCTGCCCACCCTTACCCTTCACCCCTTACGATAGGGTCTGGATCCACCGTGACTGGTTGCAGTCGTAGCCTATTGGGGCATCAGGGTGGAATGCATCTTAATTTATGTAACGTAAAGCATGTTGGATATCCCTGGCTACTTAATTTATTGTTGGCCATATTCCAAACTCAGGCGTTAGTTTTCTCCAACTGGCGCCCTTTAAGAGCGGCGATGACCATTGGGTGTGCTGTTATACTGAGGATGACAGTCATTGGTTGATCTGTACTTGGTGGTTGAAACATGCAGTGGAGCCAAGTTCTAATGACGCTCAGGAAGTAGAGGCAAACTAAAAATCAAGAACAAAATAATTACTTCACAAATCACAGTGTACTCCAGTTGGTGTCTATCCCGTTTTAAAGATAATCAAAGTGCCATTTGCGCTATCTCCTGTAAGTTTTCTTTTTGCTCATCATTCAGTACTGTCATTATGTCCGAATATTGTTTTTAGGCTCATCTGTGTGGTTTCTTGAGTCAAATTTCTCTTTTACATTTTTGGATATCCCTGGCTACTTAATTTATTGTTGGCCATATTCCAAACTCAGGCGTTAGTTTTCTCCAACTGGCGCCCTTTAAGAGTGCAAATGTAGGGCCAAAAAGAGGTAGAGTTTATGGTACCTGGTTTTAAAACAGGTTGAAACACTGACTTCTGGCAGAACTGACAGCAAACAAAGGTCGGATACAACAGGATAGGTATTGTAATGTCGTGTGAATCTGGACCTGATGAATTAATAGTTAGTAGGGAGAACATTGCACCCCTCAATTATAGAAAATGTCACTCGAGTTAGTATGGAGAACATTGCACAGTAACAAAGCGATCTTTGGGTTTGAATCACGTTGAAGCCGGCAGAGATTTTAGTCCGGGCTTTTAGCTCTTTCCCAGTGACCCCTTATATTACAGTGCACATCACATCAGTCAGCATAAAGAACATATTGCAGCAGTAACAAAGAGGTTGTTGGGTTTGAATTCCCATTGAAGCCACATGGGCTTGTTTTCATCCTCTGTCAGTGGCTGCTGAGTATATTGAATGAGCACCATAGTAGATTAGGTTTGAATCCCATTGAAGCAAGAAGTTGTTAACCTACGGTTAAGGCGAGTGTGGTAATTGTCAATAAAAGGATACAACTTACATTCCAGTCTGTGTTCCAATGTCATATTTGCACAGTTATTTTGGATTTTGCCTCTGATCGGCCGCAGCTGGCGGGCATTGGTCCTGCTCATAAAATAACTAAAAGAAGCTCACATTTAATGTTTAACCTAAAGCAGGTGGGCTACCATAGTAATTGATATTATAGTTCCTGTAAAGACTCTTTACACGATCATCACTGCACCGGCTTCCCTCTCTGCCATCGTTGTTGTGATTCGTGTAATGACCTTATAATGACCGTCAAAAGGCTTCATGCATCTTGAATTCGCACACCAAAAAAAGGGATAAAACCATTCACAAAAAAGTAGCACTTCCCTCTCTGTTATTGTTCAATGGGGATTTGTAAAAGGACCTTGTAATTACCGTCAGAAGTCTTTATGCGGCTGGATTTCGCATACCAAAAAATGGATAAAGTAGGTAGTTCAGTAGCGATGTCTGAATGATAAAAAAAAATCTGTTTGGATACCGCGAGATTTTCCTGAAATCAATATTTGGTTATTCAGAAGTAAACACACATGACACAAATAAAACACGCCAGTTGGCGAACTTTTATTTTCTATTGCGTTTTTTTTTATAACTACAATGTTTTATTTTATAACTACAATGTTCCTGAAATAAAAAAAACATAATTTACTAACCACAAAGGACAAGAATGAAGTACAGTAAACATACTTTTATTTTCTATCTTTTTTCACAGTCACATTTGTTATCACATGGTTTTCACACTTTAATGTCATGTACTCTTTTAATGTCTAATAAGTACAAGTTGAGCCGGATTCGTCGATTGTTGCTTAAAGATTAGAAAGCAAGTTCCAAATGACGCAAATAAAACACACTGACAAACTGTTATTTCAAATTTTATTTCCAACAGAAAAGCGCCAAGTAAGATGGCTTACACACATGTCATTTAGTTACATCGCTATGCGCTAGTGATCGCAAGTTGAAGTACGTGGAATTTCGTCGAATGCGAAGCTGCGCCGATGAAAAAAAATTGAACGGTTTCGTATGTAGCTGAGGGTTTCGCCGAAAAAAAGATGATTCATATGAAGAAAAAAAATGACGTTTCTTTCCTGAAATGTAATCATTGGGTTAGTATTGTCTCTGAAATAAAACCATGATCCGTTAGTATTGTTGCTCACTTAGCTAAGTTGATTATGTTTTAGAATAAAGACACAAGACACACCAGGTTTCTAAGTTTTATTATTTTTATATTCATTTTTAATACAGAACAATAACACTTATCTTTAAATATGACACAGGCCTATTAACTATCCATGTGGGGGTGCGCTCCTACGTGAAAAATTTAGCGGCCAGGAAACCGAAGAATATTTTCTAAAGAAATACCCCAGGGTCTCCTAGACGGTATGCATGGGTCATCTTTCAGTTTGCTATCGAGACTTTCTCGATACCAAGCCTTCAAATGTCCTCAGTTGAAATGTCAACTATTTTGTTTTCGAATTCAGGCCGAATTTGTAAACAAAATAGAACCTCCGATAGAATAAAGAGACCGAAAGCGAAAATGTGGAAATTTCGGATCGAAAGCCGGACCGAGCTTATGTAGAAGACAACACCGATCACAACCATTGCTATCTTTTAAGATACTACTTGTCAAAGGTTACCGTCAGATTCACCGACACGACTTACAATCACGGAACACGATTTAAGCAATGATTGTGAACTGGTGTTATCTCCTGCAGTGATACAACTTCGTGGCTGTATCACTTAAAACAATAAATGAACACACTGCCAGACTTTTATTTCCAACTTTATTTACCACGTAGTAAATTAGCTCTACTCACCTCAAGCCAGCGGTTGTCACTGACTGCTCTTTAAAGTCCGTCGTCGGCGTACGTCGCTGGTTAATCGGACGCTGTCTGTGGTCATTTTGGATCCAGCTTGATCCAATAATTACTGCGTCGTAGAATGGCGTCGAAGGCTACGTACGCTTACAATTGGCCACTCCAGAAACCGTGGGGAGACTGAGCATCAGCTTCTGGAACTAAGATTTCTGTGATAGTTTGGGTGATTAATACGAGTTACGATTGGTTAACGGTTGCCTTTGGAAACCATCAACCTATCGTAACAAACACTGGTCACCAAAACGATCCCAGAAAGCCTAGTGCCGAAAGCTGGTGCTCAGTCTCCCCGGAGGTTCTGGAGTGGCCAATCAGTAAACGATCTACACTATGGTGTGTGCATGGTCCCATGATACCCCGCTAGCTAAAAAGTCACGATTAAGCTGTAATCCAATCTACGCTGGCAAATTTAGCAAAGTGCTATTCCCTCTGTTTATAACGTCATATAGAGCCTTCATTGCTTTTTGGTTTTTGAACTAAATGCCGTGCAAATGTCAAAATCTCGTTTTGTAAGCCAATTTTGTTGTATAGCCAATTTAAAAGAGGTAATAGCTGACCAAAACTGGCAGCCTGCCTAACTATCTGTCTGTCACTAGAGAGACCACTAAACCTGTAAGGAGTGGCCAAATAAGGTCTCCTTCCAACAGTTGAATGGCCTGCAGCGTCCAGTTTTCTAAGCCTTGTCGTCATTAACATATCTGGATGAACCTTACGGAAGAAAGAGAAAGAGAAAGAGACGAGAAAGAGAAAGAGAAAGCTTCACTTAATACAGCGCTTGGACTGTTAAGTGAAACGTTAATGATCAACCTAATTTCGCGCTATTAAGTCAGCGGGAGAACGAAATGATAACGACGAAAAAAGTATTTCCGAAAAAGCCGAAGTGAAGCGAAAACAGATTCGGAGAAAAAAATAAGCCGATCGAACGCAGGACTCGAATAACGCAAAAAAACCCAAGGCCCAAATGAAAGGAAAAGGGGAAAAAAGGAAACCATCCCAGGGGTCCCACTATATAATTAAATTACAACTAAGTTAAGCCGAATAAGAAGTCCGTTGACTTCTGGCCGAACGTGTGTGCATCAGTGAGGTATGCGTTGTAAGGTTCATCCAGAGCTCTATTTACCCACCATTCCCAACCCACAAGGAATTGACTGACCAAATTACTGAGATGACCATTGGGTGTTCTGTGGTACCGGCGATGACCATTGGGCCTGCTGTAATACTGGGATGACCATTGGACCTGCTGTAATACTGGGATGACCATTGGACCTGCTGTAATACTGGGATGACCATTGGGCATGCTGTAATACTGGGGTGACCATTGGGTATGCTGTATTACTGAGGATGACAGTCATTGGTTGATCTGTACTTGGTGGTTGAAACAGTGTGAGCCAAGTTCAAATGACGCTCAAGAAGTATAGGTAAACTAAAATTCAAGAAAAAATAATTACTTCACAAATCACAGTGTACTCCAGTTGGTATCTATTTCATTTTAACGATAATCAAAGTACTATTGGGGCTATCTCCTGTAAGCTTTTTTTCCCCATCATGCAGTGCTGTTATATGTCCGAATATTGTTTTTGGGCTAAACTGTGTGGTTTCTTCAGTCAAATTTCTCTTTTATCAATTTTTTTTGGACGTCATTGAAAATGGTGATGCTCTCCTCTTGTCTTGTTTCTGGAGCAAGTGTTAGTAGTTTCAACTCGTCTGGATTTCCACCTGGTTTACTATCAAAATATCTAACAAGAGCCTCAAACAATATGTTACTGTTTCAGTTCTTCCCTTGACATGCACCACCACTTATAAAATAATAGCATCCTCGTATTTTTTCTAGAGTGTAACACATGTACATGGTAACAAAATCTCGATCTGTTGTTGCTTTAACTGTTATCGTTTATACAATTACTAGCTTTTAATTATCGCCCGTTGAAATATATGAACTTCATATATTCACTTTCATCTAAACCTTGGTTGTTTTTATTATGTGTAACAATATCTTCAACAAACATAATTTACTGTCGAAACATTAAATTGACATTGTAGAATATTTTAAGTTTCTATTTAAGCTAATAGTTAAGTCATCAATAACTATCAGTGTCATATACAAGCTATGTGATATTTTCTTTTGTGATACTGTATAGTCCCGGAGCAAACGTTATCGTTTATTTAAAAAAAAACGAATTCAATAATTGAATTCCCAAGGATGCGTGACACTTATTAACAAGAATTTGAAATAAAAATAAACATATTTGAAAATTAAAATATGTTTAATTCTATTTCAAATTATCCTTTAATTTCATTCCAGCTTAATTCAATACCTATTTCTATGCATACATGTGCATCTCATTGTAAATAAAGTTTAGCAGTTCTTGTGGGATATGCTCACGGAAGGCAGGCGTTTGCTGACATTGTTCGCAGAATAATAATGTTCTAGTTTTTAGGTGCAAACAAAAAGCGCAACACATTTTGAACAAGTTCGATTTATTTTTTAATTCTTTATAAATGTTATAGTGTAAAACCCGTTCAAATGTTGTAACATTGTATTTCTCTTTTTTTTGTTGTTGTTGTTGTTGTTGATTTTGTTTGTACTTGTAATATATCTTGTTTGTAAGCTTGGTTTTGTAAAATGCAAAAATAAAAATTAAAAAAAAAAAAGAAAAAAAAAAGTAAAACCCGTTCTTTATCGCCTACAACTTAGAAAATACATCGATGTATTTATTTCGAAAATATAAGTGGAAATCATGTACTGTTTTTTTTTTTTTTTTTTTTTTTTTTTTTTGCGGCAACCCGTTCTCTGCATTGGTCAGCTAACTTCATTTCACTCATTTGCTGCCATGTTTTAAAGGCGGGCCCTGTTGAGCGCGCTGAACCCAGTCTCGCTCCGCATCACAAATCGCTCCAGACAAGGGCGCGTTGCAGCGCCCTTATCAGGGCTAAGATATTTACTGTTCCTAACATTTCCACAGTGTTAACATAAAATTTATTGGAGTCCATTACTTTATATTTACCTTGGAACACGAGTCTGAGCCAAAGATACCCTATTATTTAACAGGACCTGGTTGTTCGAACGCCGATTCACTATTAACCCAGGATTAAAAGTAACCGAATATTTAATTTATTTGTTGAAAAGGTTTTTAAAAGCTTATTTTAAGCTGTACGTGAAGACAAAGAAAGGTCGAAATTATAAAGCGCAAAAATACTCTGCAGACATCTGTAAAAAACCGCCAACCCCCCCCCCCCCCCCCCCCCCACCTCCCTTCCCCTCTGCATCCGCCCCTGTAACGCTGGGATAGTTTAATTGCGCTTTGACAACCCATACCAGGAGTGAAACTTGATGTTGATATATATAAGGGAAAATATCTAAATACCGGGCCAAGAGATGATCACCCAAACACCCTCAGAACTATAATGCACGGTTTTGAGTTTGCAAAACAATTATTTTCATTGTGCTGTGACAGAAGATTTTGCTGAATCTCAGATTTATCAAGCACTGTTTACGATGTACTTGGTAAGTTATTTGACTTGTCTGAAACGAAAGAAATTCTGTCGGTCGTGTTGCTATTTATGATCATCCATCTGTTTGCCGGGCTGCTTATACAGACTTTATCATGCTATCGAAGCTTAAAAAGGAGCGAATCGACGCGAAAACAAGCATATTGCGTATATCAGCTTTATCGAACTTTAAAGTCTCAGGCTCTGCAAAGCTGCAATTCACATATTGTCGAATGACCCATTCCATATTTCACCCTTCCCCGTTATCATGGCCCGGCTCAGCAACTTGTTTAATCCGATTTCGACAGCACTACTTTGTTGCATAAATTGATTCCTCCGTGTAAATCAAATCTCCAACTGGCACAGGTGAGTCGTGCGATTTTGAAACATTTTTTAAATTCTACGATCGACACCACGCGGGGAAAAACAATTACTGAGACGCAGTAGAGAAAAAAAAACATTGCATAACGCTGTAAATATTCTCAAATTAAAGTGAAGTTAACTGAATGTCAACTTATATGCCTGAAAGATGTCATCTTAATCAGTTGTTCAGATCAGGCGACATTCTAGGAAGGTTCTGTGAAGTACAAGAAACTACTCCACAACAGAATAATTAACTAAAATAACTACAAGTATTGATTCCAAAATAGACACAGCATTTTCATTCTTGGATCTTGGACTACATCCGCGAAGAAACACTTTCTCACAAGTCTTCAACGTCATGGAATATTTAGGTCTATTAAAATAGACAGTAAATCACGGCCTAAGAAATTTTCTGATCCTCAGTAATATTTGGCTAAATTGCAGAATACCCCGCAACTTATTAGCATCTTATTGAATAACAATAGTGCCTATTGTTCCATGCTCGTTTTTCCTGGGTTAGGGTTACGGCTTGGTCTAGGAGTTTGTTAGCAGTTGCGTGGTATTCTGCAATTGCTCCTAATATTTTCACAATAATAATAAAAACTTCAGCCGATTTCTTATCTAACAAACGAGTCTATACCAAATGAAAGAAACCCTAATATACATCAGGAGAGCTATTACAACGAAGGCATGGATAATAGACAGATAAAATAAATCTAATCAGTTCTATTGTTAACATGAAACCCTGCTGAAATTATCAAAGGACTGAATATTATCGAGCAAAAGTGTCATATATTCCTAGGGTGATCTAATGTATACCAACTATTCTAAAGGCTTTTTTTAAAAATACTTTTTACGACTTTTGCTTGTCTCATTTTATACTACTGCATTTAAATGGTTGTACAGCGAAATATAAGCGATTTCACAGTTCGACGGAATACTTCGATTTATTAAATTATATATATTAAACCGGCCATCGATAGGGAAACTAAGGACTACCCGGAGCCAAAAACAAAAGACCAAAATGAACCAAACTGAGGCCTTATAAAGTCACTGAAACCTAAATGTTTGAAATTTGAAATGAACCAAAAATTAAAAACCAAGATTAAATGCCAACCGCCAAAATACATGTAATCCTGAAATATACACTGTACAAGAATCAGAAAAAATGTTCTACTGATTACTCACTAAATGTCGCTTGATAAAATAAAACTTTTATTTGCATGTACATACAACGTTGGTGAAATTCTTTCTGATTACTGCCGCGAGTACGATCTTTTTTCTTTTTTCGCGAAGGACACCCACGAAATCAAATGTTTCAATATAATAAATCATAAATCCGGTCAGTAAAACTAATGTGACCTTCATAAATGTTTCTATTAACCTGCTGAAAAGTAATGGAACCTTCGTTCCAGCGAAGGACATTTGTCAATCGTGTCATCAAAATTCAAATTTCGCGGTCAAAGATATAAACAATATGTGTTGCTCCACAACAAATATGAAAGCTGAACTTTAATAAAGGCGCTTGTTCAGAATCTGTGCTTGCTGTGCCAATTCTTGCATTCCAATGTCGCATAAGTTTGGAGAAATTAATATAATCGTTCATTTTAGGCCCCGTCCACACGTATCCGGATATTTTTGAATCCGCAACTTTTTTGTTACCGATTAGAAAATATTCGCGTCCACACGTAGCGTATTCAAATCGTATTTGCCCGAATTCGCCGGATACGTGTGGACGGAAGGCCAATCCGCAACAAAAAAGTTGCGGATTCAAAAATATCCGTATACGTGTGGACGGGGCCTAAGTGTATATAAAAAATTAAGCTTACCTTTTAGAATGTCCGTGGTTTTGAATAGAAAAGCAACGCGCATCCAACTTGTTTCCAACGGACCAAGTGAAAACGGTTTTCCACACTTCAGTTCAGTGAAAACGTAAGAATTCCTGCAAGGAAACATTTGTCTCAAATTTAATTTACGAAAAAAAAAACACACAACGTTCTGTTCAAACAAACTAAGCAAAGCAAAAATGGCCATTATTGAATTATCAAATTAAAGAAGTGACGAAGACGCGACAGATAACAAATGTTTAAAAGTGTATTTTATAGGAGAAACTCATGCAGTACCTTACCATACATTTTCTCTCTGTTTTTACTTCTACTGCAGTCCTCAAATTTGCTTCTGAATTCATTGTCCTTTTCTAGTGTATTCCTCTTTCTTTCGTTTATACTCTGTCGAAAGAGTTAGAAAATTTTGTTGTTGACTTTGCGCGAGTTGTCGGTCAAATGTTCAGCTAAAATGTGCACGCCAGATCACCTCATTGCACGTGCTCAATACTCTTCTCTGATTGGCTTATGGATGCAATACCCATGCATTGTAAAGCAGTTTTCAATTGAGTGTGTAAAACCCAAACCAAAGTAATTATTCTAATCAATCACAGCAGTCCTAAACAATCCAATGAACCAATCAGAGCTTGAAGCAATTACATACCGGCGGCGCCAAGCACGGGAAAAAGCGTGCGAGCAATTCACGGTTGGTTTTGGTTTTACTTATGATTGGTCGAGAAAGTGGCGCAAATTTTTTTAGCTACCACAAAGCGTAGCAATGAAAAACCAAAGCAATTGTGTAATTACTTTTCACACTCAATTGAAAAACTGCTTTAATGGATTCCACCAAGGGTGATGGTATTAAAATTCAAAGTGTGAGCTACGTTCTACAAGTACATTCTATGACGTCTATGACTTCCTCTGTTTTTTCTGTTTTTTTTTTTTTTCATTTTTAACAAATTCTTGAGTAAATACAGTTTGTTTCAAAAGACCTCCGATTTGCATCCTCGCTTCGGTTCAGTTCAGAGCTGGTTAAAACTGACATTTACCAAACCAACTGAACCTGTTTTCTGTAAATAGAACACGAATTTATATTGAACAATCCCAACCAACCCAATAAATCGAAAACGTTTAGCGCCAATATTACGATATTCATGTCATTGCCGCCAAACCGTCACGACGTCATAAGACGCAAAAATTTCAAGCAGATAGCCGTGATGGCCATGAAGTAATTGGCGAACGATATTTGGAGCGAGTTAATTCACGGAACAAATGTGTTTCGACCCCGAAGGGAGAGGGTAAGGTGGTTACCGTGAAAGAGTTTTGATGGGGGCGCGAGGCCTGCTTCTTGAAACACGAAATATGTGATTTTCCCAACATGTTTTCAGACCAAAACCACTATTCCAAAAAACATACGCTTTAGGAATACACACCTATATAGCTTATATGGATAATGACCCTGAGAGGGGTTGCAGGGGAGGGTGGGGGGGGGGGGGGGGGGGGTTGTGTTGGACTGCCTTCAAGTAAAAAGGAAAGATATCACGTGAAGCAACGGAAAAAAAAGAGTATTCTTAAAGCAACTATTCATCTTTCCTATACCACCTAATTATAATTACAGAAAAGAACTACTGAATTGAATTTTTAAAATGCACCTAAACCCTGATTTTTTTCTTTTAATCAACTCAATGTACGTTGAAAAGTTGAATAGTGAAATATTTCTTGTTTTTAACGTCACGTTAGTGAGTTATAGATATTTGAATTTACAAAATGCTAATTAGATGACGTCAAATGCAGACTTTACCATTATTTCTACTTCATTTTACAATATGCAGTTCACAGCTTAAGGATAATCAATTCAAGAAATACTAATAAAAACTGTTTATAGCCAATTGATTTGTAAAAAAAATATTAACTATTATTAAATATAATAAACGAGTCTGCATTTGACGTCATCTAATTAGCATTTAGTAAATTCAAATCTCTATAACTCACTAACGCTACGTTAAAAACAAGAAATATTTTACTATTCAACTTTTCAACATACATTGAGTTGATTAAAAGAAAAAAAAATAGGGTTTAGGTGCACTTTAAATTTATTTATAGCTCTCCCTATCTTAGCCATGATAAAGTTTGGCAGGTAGTTATTTTATTTTGTGCAATTTGCTGACTAACACTAACAAATTACGTACTGAGCATAAATGACATGTCGTTGCTGTAGAAACTTAAATAAAAATCGCACGCAGACTCAGTATTTCTTGCAAACACTTCGCCGCAATGTTTGTTTATTGTTTGCACGCACGAGAGTGTCGTGATCCTAAATCTACTTAAGAAATAAACAAACTAGTCTAATAAGTGCTTCAATGGACGATATGAACTTCTTGGGAAGAACGCTTAGAAAATGAGTCTTTAATGACTTCCAATAATTGATATTTCTTTAGCTGTATTGTGAAAAGTCTTTTGAATAATTTCACCAGTTTCTGTAACTACAAAATAAACCATTGAAGCGTCAGGTGTTTTGAAAGGTCATTTATAATAACAAGGGAACAGTCAGCGATGTTTCCACAGTTGCGCTTTAGAACTCATGCGGGTTTCCTGCGCTATATTATACAAAAAAAAAATGTCTGACGAGAAAACCTCTAGGAAGCAATCTGAATTCGCTGTGGAAATAGTGGTTAGTGTAACTTTTAAACTTTTCCCTTCCTAGCACAATTTGTTTGAATTTGTTAGGGATTTATATAAAATTCAAGTGACATGTATAACTATAAGATTTCCAGTATTTGGAAGAAGAAAGTGGTTTGGCACTGAAACCAGCAGCACCATTTCAAGCACGCATTTGCTAGTTTGTGAAGAATAGAAATAATTAAGCATCGCATTTTACCGCCAGTTACTACTGCGGGGTGGTAAAATGCGTAAATTTACTACATCCTTTTACTTGTCTGAATCTGTTTGCTTGCCTAAGTAAACATCCTAAAACAACTTTCCAGATTTTTTTTTATATTTTCAAGACATATGTTTTGAGAACATTGGAAAAAAAAAATAGATCCCATTAGTTAAACTTTTAGTTTACCTTTTACCTTTATTGTGTTTTGGAATAAATGGTGACCTTTTAAGTGAGAGTTAAACTATTAGGTGTATCTGTGATGCATTATTTTGATTCAAAGAACTGGTCGAGATTCAGCAGTGTGATATGCGAAAAAGTCCTGTGAGGTGGTTAAACTATTAAGTCTTGGCAGATAAATAAGTTCTGACTTCAATTGTAGGTTTTAGAAGTTTATTTATACCTCCCAAAGCGTCTTTTACAACAATTTAATTAAAACGTTATGTTATATATTTGTTGGTACATTTTAATCATGAACGCAGAATTCCTCTAGATCTGCGTCATCTATTGAAGTCAACTTCAAATACATTACATTGTTGTCATTCCAAGCAAACCAACTGTTATTTTAAAAGAGGATTTCCTGCATACTTTGACAAAAAGGTTTAAGAAAACAATTATTTTAGTTTGTTAAAATATGCCACTGATCCTGACTTGACCAGTTAATTATTAAACTATAATAAGCACGTTTAAGTACGGCAAATGGGAGTACCGGTATTTTTTAACCTAAATTTATGATCAATGTATTATCAACTTTCGCGATTCTGACCTCGACAGTTAATCGAAAATCGATGTTAATAAATAATTTATAATATCAAGAGCAACGCACTTAAATTACCAGGTAAACAAATACTATCTTATTCGCGAAAACAAAAACATAATTTTTGCGGTTATATCTTATATTCGCCGCGATCCTGACTTTATCAGTTAATGAAAATTGATAGCTAAGTGCTAAACAATATCGCTGGAATGCACATAAAAATAATGGAGGCACAGTATACCACCAATATTAATTTTAGTTTTTTTTTGGCGAATTAAAAGAAATATCTGATTAATTTATGCATGTTTAATATATTATGTTATTTTCGCGATATCCTGACTTGATCAGTTATGAAAATAATTACTGCTTACTGGATAATATTATCGAAGTAACAAAGCAAAATCTATTATATGTCATACTATGTTTTCTAATCCTGACTTGCATTGATCAGTTAAAAAAAATATAGTTAAATAGTAGATAATATCAGTAACAAAACTCTGTTGTTTACTGATCAACACAACAAAATGTTTGAATAATTAACGAATAAATAACAATCTTCTTCTATCAAGTACCTAGACCACAATCAATTATCTTATTTTCCTGATCGCAACATGGTCAGTGAATAAATAATTATAGCTAAATGGTTAATATTGGCATACGAGGACTACTATACTCATAACATTACGATGGTAAAAGATTTGGCCTCTAAACGTCTATTAAATAACAAGGCTATATCTTTGATCAATTTGTCTATTTTTCTGATCATGACGTCAGCAGTGAAAATTACTGAAAGTTTAATATAGCCATTGTGGAAAATAGTAATATCACTAACAATGCACTATTATGTTCGCTATTCGAAAAGTATTGCACTGACGATAAAACATGTATCAAATCAACCTACTAGTCCCTAAGCCTTCACCGCTCCTTCATACCTAGACTCTACCTTCAGTGGTGACAGCACACGACAACAATCATCAATCATGCCTTCTGCGATACTAAGAAAAAATTATGGCTTAGGAACTTGACTGCTATTTAATACTGAATTATTAAGCTATATCTTTGAGTTTAACGGATTTCCCAATTCAGAACTGATTTAGTAAACTAAACGAGTTTACTTTCATCCCCAGGGTTATTTAATTATGAATTTCTAATAGCAGACAAAGCTTGATCTCTGAATACATTTTGATCTATAGAAACAGGCAGAGGAAAAACCCTCAACTACCGTATTCAATGATTTTAACTTTCCTACAACATCAAGAGATAGAACTAAGTACTATCTGGCAAACCATTCAGCGAAAATCAGTCTCTGTTACAAACACGGTCTCATTGAATGCTGCCCAAACGTTGTTCTAACACCATTGGAAACTATACTATAAGACCTGATATCAACAGGCTATCAGATGAACAGGGTCTTTTATGATAACCTCTTTGCCAATTCCCTATTTGTTTATTTGTTTGGATTTGATAGGCCCTATCGAAAAAACCTAAGCTACAACCCAAGAAACATATTCTGACCAATCTGAAAAAAATGTGCTATTCTTTCACCGATCAAGACCAGAGACAAATTCACTTACGACAGTCTCCTGCCAATATTCACTGTTTGCCTCACTTGCATGTCTTTGGTTGATCCGAGTTCTGGTTGGTTGATTGCATCGTCTGCTTTTAAGTTACGATTGGTCAGATGTCACAGATGACTTGGGTTTTGGTTTTTCACGTGACTACGAAAACAGCTCAACACATTAACTGAAATTTGAGAGGCATTCCGTCTGCTCAAGTTAAGGCATGGCTCTGAGACTTATTTGCATACAATCTGAAAACTATGCCTGAACATGATTCAGTAAAAATCAGTCAGACATTGTAAGCAAAGTGTACAAACATCACAGTTGTTTGGCTTTGATTGCTTTTATGCTTTTGTGGACATTTGTTCCGAACCGATCTCTGATCTGGGTAAGGAAATCCTTCGTTCCCAACAGCGATTTTAGCACTAATCTCGATAAGCCATATAATAGACAAATTCGGCTAACGCATTGTTGTACCCAATTCAAACCTTCTGGGAATGTAAGAATCTTTGTTTACGATATTTCCATATAACTGCCATGTCAATGCTTCATTGATATGGAAATATGACGAACAAAGAGTTGTAATCCCAAAAGGTTTGAATTGGGTACAACAATGCGTTAGCCGAATTTGTCTATGGCAAAGATTTAACACAACGACCTTATGATCATGCCATAACTTAAATTAGTCATAATCGCTATTTCTGTTGTCAACATAAGTTGTTTTGTTTCGTGTAGTTACATTAGTTAAAGCGTGTGTAGCCTGTGTACAACTATCGAGGCCCTCCCCTCAAGAAAAATCGGAGAAGGGGGCCCTTCTCCGATTTTTCTTGACGGGAGGGGGAGGCTGTACACAGTAAGCAAGTGGTATTCGGTCAGATATGGAATGTCGACAAGTTCATTGCTGATATAAATAGACTAGTCATCGATCTAACTAGGGAGCTATTCCTTAATTGGGGAAGTAGGGAGCTATGGAGCCAGGAAATTAGGGAACTAGGGAACTAGGGAACTAGGGAACTAGGGAGCAAGGGAGCAAGGGAACGGAGGAACTAGGGGACTAGGGAACTAGGCAATTAGGGAACTAAGGAACTAAGGAACTAAGGAAACTAGGAAGCTAGAGAAATAGGGAGCTAAGGAACTAAGGAGCTATAGAACTAGGGGTCCAGGAAGCTATGGAACCAGAAAACTAGGGAACTAGGAAATTAGGAGACTAGGGAACTAGGGTGCTAGGGAACTAGGGAGCTAGGGAAATAAGGAACTAGGGAATTGGGGAACCAAGGAAGTAGGGTGCTAGGGAACTGAAGAACTAAGGAACTAGGGAATTAGAGAATTAGGGAGCTAGGAAAGTAGGGACCTAGGGAATTAGGGAGCTAGGGAACTAAGGAATAAGGGAGGTAGGGAACAAGGGAACTAAGGATCTAGGGTGCTAGGGAACTAAGGAACTAAGGAATTAGAGAATTAGGGTGCTAGCGGGGCTTATAACTGGGGGGGGGGGGCGGGGGGGGGGGCTTATAACCGGGGAGCAAGGGAACAAGGGAACTGAGAAACTAAGGTGCCAGGAAGCAATGGAACTGGAAACTAGGGAGCTAGGCAATTAGGGAACTTAGGAACTAAGGAACTAGGAACTAGGGAACTAGGAAGCTAGAGAAATAGGGAGCTAGGGAACTAAGGAGCTATGGAACTAGGGAGCCAGGAAGCTATCGAACTACAAAACTAGGGAACTAGGAAATTAGGAAACTAGGGAACTAGGGTGCTAGGGAACTAGGGAGCTATGGGAATAAGGAACTAGGGAATTTGGGAACTAGGGAACTAAGGAAGTAGGGTGCTAGGGAACTGAAGAACTAAGGAACTAAGGAACTAGGAAACAAGAGAGCTAGAGACCTAGGGAATTAGGGAGCTAGGGAACTAGGGAATTTGGGGTGTAGGGAACAAGGGAACTAAGGATCTAGGGTGCTAGGGAACTAAGGAATTAGAGAATTAGGGTGCTAGGGAACTAGGGAACTAAGTAATTAGAGAATTAGGGTGCTAGGGAACTAGGCAACTAAGGAACTAGGGAATTAGAGAATTAGGGAGCTAGGGAACTAGGGAACTAAGGAACTAGGGTACTAAGGAGGATGGATGTAAAATTCGTAGTTAAATCTACAAGAAACAAATTAACAAGTTCAATTGACAACGACAATATAAATTGACTGATTTGAGCTTGTTTTGTTAAATCTTATCATTATATTTAATTAAATCTCGAGTTAAGTGCTAAAATCGGTGTAGTTAACGAAAGATTTCCTTGCCCAGAGTTTGGTTCAGAACCCAGCATTCTGCAAAAACGTCTGCAATAAGCAAATTATGCCAAACAAATGTGATGTTTGTACTTTAACTATAATGTATGACTTTTACACAGAAAATGAAAGAAATCTAGCTATTTTGCGCTGAAAATCGACTAGTCGGTTTTTAGACAGAACGCCTTTTAGATGCGTTCCTGCTTTAAATTTTTTAATTAGCCACTACTCTGTTTGACCCTGTGGGTCATGTAAATGCTTTAATTTTGAACAGTGTCACATTTCCTTCTAGGGGGTGGAATTGGCTTCTGGCTTGCCGCAGCTGCTTGTGCGGCTCCTGCTGCTTGTTTGGCTCCTGCTCCTTTTGCGGCTCCTGCTGCTTGTGCGGCTCCTGTTGCTTGGGCGGCTCCTGCTCCTTGTGCGGCTCCTGCTCCTTGTGCGGCTCCTAATGCTTGTGCGGCTCCTGCTCCTTGTGCGGCTCCTGCTCCTTGTGCGGCTCCTGCTCCTTGTGCGGCTCCTGCTGCTTGTGCGGCTATTGCTGCTTGTGCGGCTTCTGCTGCTTGCGCGGCCCCTGCTTCAGCTCCAACGTCTTCAACCTTTGAGTATTTGGCTGCATTATACTGTTCCATGTCCAGTATACCCAAATACATCTAAAATGTAATAATGATGGAATCATGAGTTTACTACAACTAAAACGGAGTTTGTTTCCTTTAATTTTTAGTTTAGAAATTGCATCATTATTTTGATTTTCTTTATGGTAAAGATGGGGCAAAGGAAAATAAAACTCAACTAAAAGACGGACTACATAAATAATAAAAAAAAATAGTATTCATCACATTTTTCGTAATAAATATTATGCATTTTCTGGTCAGTTTCTCAGCTTCCAACTGTAGTTTAAATACTGTACTGCCGTTAAATACTGGAGTCACTTAACTGTGGAAACTAATAGTAAGCAAACCCACAAAACTTAACAATGTTAAGAGCAGTCCTAAAACAAACGTGTGTCCTTGCTCACCACGCTTGGTCTGTAGTAGCTGTAACTGACTAATCTAATTTCTGGGATATTCCTCAGTACCGCTATCTCCCATCTAGTCAGCCGAGAGCTTTGTACACCATTAAGATCATCATTCGTTTTTCTGACTGATTGTTTTGTCAAATCAACACAAACAAACCTTTTTCTCAATGTACGATAACATTTCCTGCCTCAGATGTTCAAAATGAGGGCGGAAGAAAGGGTTTTCTTCCCAGCAACTACGCATGAGATGGTACCTTCAAATAAACAATTTGAAATATAGATAAAAAATATCGTCTTTCCTGCATATCATAGTTATAGAATTGTTAAATTACTTAACAAAAACCACCCTCTTTAACGTCTATTTTGAGCGCACAGGGATTCATTTTAGACCACTGAATATATTAGATGTAACACCATATTTCCAACCAAACCCTAAAATCAAAATGTATCATCACCTTAGATAACAACAAGACATCAAAATGCTTGAGCAGCGGTTTGTACAACGTTTACAGGGTTTTGCGTTCTTTCTTTTAAGGGAGCCCAAGGCAGATTATTGTTGATGAAAGCTGCCATAAAATAACATTTTATTCCTGTTTTAAGTAGTATATATTAATAATATAAATTATGCAGGGAAACTTATGTATACTTTGCACCTTGTATTTAAAATAGATTTGCAGTGACATAACTATTAATCTATTAATCTATTTTAAATACAAGCTGCAAAGTATACATAAGTTTCCTGCACAACATATTTTCTTAATTTTATACTACAACTCTAGTAGTTAGGAATGCATATGGCTCCAAGCCGTAAATTAGTGTAAATCTGAAAATGATCATATTAGATTTACAGATACCATAAACTTACATCACGTGACCTTCTATGATTGTTTTCTTACACAAAAATAAAAAAAAAAATGGGGCTGTGACGATGGCATATGTTGATTATAAGTTAACACGTCAGTATATGTGTATGGTTCTCCCTTAAAGGCTGATTTAGACCACACAACTTTTACCTACAAATATCGCATGCAACCTGCTCACGTAATACATACAACACGAATCGTGTCGTCTAAATCAGCCTACAACTCGCTCACAACTGTTGCGAACAACACGAAAAAAGTTGTAGGATTTTGAAACATGTTTTAAAACCCTACGACAATCGCAGTCACATACAATGTTATGTGATGCGAGTTGTATACAATCTTCGCCTGACACAAGTAGTGCGCGCTACAAAAAACCGCATGCGACAAAGTTATGCCGTCTAAAAATTAGCCTTATATAATCTGTTATTTTGTAAAACAGGTCACGTGATACACTTTCTCTCGTAATACCTTGTGAAGGTGATTCCTTAGTATGGCATTGCGCATCTCTACTGCGCATGCAAGAGCACACGGACAGTTTGAATCAAGAGGGTTTCCTTTGAGAATAAGTTGACCAAATGAATAAGTGGTTGTTTTCTCCTAAACGAGCATGGTGACCTATCTTTTTTATCGTATAATTGTACGTTGAAAATCACCCTCCTTGAGTTAAAAGAGCATTCCAAAATATTGTTCCCTCTGACGAGACATTTGCTCCGGGCGTGCGCGTTACCAAAATGAACTATTGCTCATAATTATGTATGTATGCAATATTGTTTTGCTTTTGGATTTCTATTGTGTTGGCTTTTGTTTTAGTTTTAAGAACGGTATGCGTAACTAATGTATGGAGTTAAACGGAAATCTTTCCGGCTGAAAAGTGCAAAATGACGGAGGTTTTTTCGCTCGAACCAAAGCAAATTTCCCACCGAAATGTTTACTAGATTCCAATATTTCCAAAACCGAGTGTGGATGTTGACATTGCGCCTGTTAAAATGAGTTAGAACGCGATGACTCGGTCGAACTCCATACAAGCCTTTATACGAAATTGCTTACTTCAAGGTAAAAATGACGGTACTTTTTTTTTTTTTAAGTTATCAAATTATTTTAACGTTTCTAGATAGAATAATAACCATATTACTGGAATCCGAGTGTGGATTTCCGAAAAGTAATTCATAAATTACCAGGCCATGTATTGACAGAAGAGCATGCGAATAGATGCAGACTAATAGAAGCCAAAATTGGTTCAGTCGAAGCATAGTGCACTGAAAAAATGGCAAAATGACGGGATTTGTTTCGCTCCAACTAAATCATATTTCCCACCAAAATGTTCACAAGATCCCAATATCTTCAAAACCGAGTGTGGATGTTGACATTATGCCTATTAAAATGAGTTATACCGCTAAAAGCGATGACCGCGCGGTTGAACTTCATACAAGCCTTTACTTGACATTGGTCACTTCAAGGTCAAAATGACGGGACTTTTTTTTAAGTTATTAAAATATTTTAACGTTTCCAGATAGAATAATAACCAAATTACTGGAATCCGAGTGTGGATTTCCGAAAAGTAATTCATGAACGGGCGAAATTTTGATTTTACCTTTAAAAAATGGCGTTTTCACAGTGATTTTAACGGTCAAATTGGGGGTCTGGGGACGAGTTAAAAAAATTAGAGGCAAATGTCACCCAATTTTTTGCCATGGGAAAAAATGTCTTCGTCAGGAAATAAAGTTATCGCTAACATATAGCCAAAGATAACGAAACTAATTGCGACATTAGACAAATTACGAGCCATGCTTTAACATGCTTGGGAAACCAAATTTGCAAAATTTACCCTCGCAACTTCAAAATAAATGTCCTTCTTGTCAAGAAGCTGTATTTATTTTATTCTTAATTCTATCAACGCTGTAAGAAGGCAGTGGGAAAGGGACATACGGGACGCCTTCGACAGGTCAATAACAGAAGCTGGACGATGGGCACTTGACAGAAGTCGTTTCCGCTGTGCGGTCGAAGATGCGACGTCCAT
Source organism: Cladopsammia gracilis (assembly GCA_022457155.1). Lineage (NCBI taxonomy): Eukaryota > Metazoa > Cnidaria > Anthozoa > Scleractinia > Dendrophylliidae > Cladopsammia > Cladopsammia gracilis. The sequence continues at coordinate 176,140 of JAJGOT010000305.1, forward strand.
CAGGATAAGCAGTTGGGGAGAGAGAACGCTGTAATTTATTCCTTTTTCCCAGTTAAGGAAAAATACCAAATAATAAAATAATTATAATTTATAGTTAATCCTGCCTACAGTAAGCGTGTCGCATATTGCCCTGTCACTGAAACCAAAATAATCAATAACACGATACCAGAATGCTATTACTAAGGAAATGATATTCACTACAGGTTTTTTCCATATTATGTATTTTGTCGACTATGTAAACAAGACAATTCGACAATAGTCTGCACTCTACGTCTAGACAATTAAGTCACAGCAAAATTTTTGAGCGAAGACATCAGAGTATAGATATTACAAAAATGTCAAATAGCGCATAATATCGTTTACGTATTATCTCGAATTACTAACTGGTACTTCAGGTACTAGCTCGAACATAGGTACTAGGCAGATCAAAAATGTTAGCAAAAACTTACAGGGAATCATCGATATGTTCGGGTTTCGGCATGCGGTAGCCACGTTGTATTTCCGTAATTGTTTTGAGCTCGTCCCATTCCGGATATGGAATGCCCCCTGTTAATTGTGAAAGTCGTGCATTTTTGTTTAATCATAAATTAAAAGCTACCTGAGTCAAAACTAATGTCAGTCCTTTTCCCGACCTTTTGCTGCTGCATTTATATATTATCTTACATATTTGTATAAAATTAAGTTTAACTTTAAGCTTGCTTCCTTCAGAAGCAGTGTTATGGCGTCAGCGGCCTCATTACGTTTTGCTGCCGTAACAAATTTAACCCTCGGACGTCCACGCACATTAGCCCGTTATAGAAAGCCTGTGATGTGTTCTACAAAATAAGGTAAAAATTATGAGCTGTGGCGTCCCTTTGGATCTATGACATTATCCAAAATAGCGGCTAGGGTTGTAAAATATGATGTAATTAAACAATTTGCTGCTTTTGGTAGCGTTTTAAATTATTTGTTTCACCGAAAAAGGTAAAAAAAAAAGAAACACGCATTTTTATTAAAAAATGGCTTGACATCATGCAATTAATGACACCATATATCGTTACCATAGCAACTAATTGTCTTTAAACTTAACAATAAGGATAACAGCATAAAGGAACAGATACTGAAGACGGCATGTGTCACCAAGAAATACTCTTGAAAATGTAGGTGAAAAACCATATTAAAGGGGACGGTAGTAGCCAGCACCCCCCTCCCCACCGCTCCGTCCTGCCACCCCTCTCCCCCCCTACCTTGTACGTACGTCCGAGGGTTAAATTTATTAAAGAAAAGCATAAAGCATGAAGTTGTCATTAATATGTTATTAGGGTGGTCGGCGTTTGTTAAATTACTGCGTTTTTTTAACGTTCACAGTAAAATTGCATTAAAATGCAACCCGCCAAAAAGAAATTTAAAATTACGAATTAAGTTTTGGAAAAAAAAAATCCCTTGTTGACTGATTCCAGGGTGCATTTCTTATATGACTTACCAATGGTGAATATCTCGTAGAGAACGACTCCATATGACCACCTGTAAAAAAAACGGCAAAACTAAATTTTTATTCACATTATTATAAACAAATCGCATAATTTGTTGTTTGCTATCTTTCGTAAGATGGTTTTGACTTATGATGGCACGGATAAAGTATTGAAGTGTGGCCATGCAAGTGAAATTTTCTCATCAATTACTTCCTACCGTCTGTTTACGTTCATTTTCCTACAAATCGTGATTTAGCCCTTGGATGTACAAGCAAGGTCGTAGTCCTGTCGTATTGTATAAAAGACAGTTGTAAATAAGGGCCCGAAGTTGAACTATCTTGTGATTCCTAGATGAAACTATTGACCATTTTTTTGTAATTCTGTGTGTTATGACGCAAGCTGTGGCTCTACTTTTTGCTTCTTATAAGAGAAATCAAACAGTGCAATAGCAGACCGATATTATAGTGTGGTGCTTTTTAGTATGCTGTTGATTAGAAAATGTAAAGTATGACCAATAAAAATAATAACAGTATTTTCAATTAGTGCTTTTTGTTATAATGCAGGCGCGTAGCTTGGTTTTCAGAAGGGGTATTCGTATTTATCTGAAGGTTTTGTAATGCTCAGGTATATTAAGGCATGGGTTAACGGTTATTTTCAAAACAAGGTAGGGGGTGGTCTATCTTCGGAGGCTTTAGCCATAAAAAACATAAAACTTTGGAATACTGAAGTGTTTGCAAATGCAGTAATTTTAGGATACAGAAAATGTGCAAATTAGGTCACGTGACTTGATACGGCCACAAAAACCAAAATCAAAAATGGGAACAGTTTATGACAACCGTAAATAAACTTCACTACTACCAGATAAGTCCTAAGAGGAGAAACAAAAGATCTGTGCTTGGAAATTGTTGAATATTTCATTATGTTTGAAAATAAACGGTACTTTGTACTAGTGCCCAGTCCCCTATAACAGTTATTTCTTTTTTCCTGCCTTTCTTCTAAATTATCTTAAAGTTTCCAAGCACAGAAATTATGTACCTTGTGGCCTTAAAATCATAAAGCTGATGGCAGACCCCAGGAAATAGTAAAAAGTGTTCCCATTTTGTGTATAAGATTTTTCAGCTAAAAATAGCCCTGACAAGTCACGTGATTTAATTTCCATATTTTCTGCGTACGAAAATGACCACATTTGCAAACTGTTTATTCTGCCAAAGTGTTTCGTTCTTATGGACAAAGACTCAAAAGATAGACCACCCCCCTCACTTTTTGTGTGAAATGGCAGGAGACCCACGCCTTAATTCACTTGAGTGGTGTGAATGCAGCGAGCGCCGGAGACGCGAGCCTCTTATTACTCTCAAATCTGTTCATACACTAAGCTGACAAACTGCATCATCCTCGGGTGAAGGCCTTCGAATAAATTCACTACCTCCTCTAGATTGACAGGCATATCGTATTTGATATGCATCAGAGCCAGGGAGGAGAGCCTACTCTCTCCCATGGTGCACGTTCGCATTCCCAACTGGTCACTGGTAGGGTTGCAGCAATTTTCAGGAGCACCTACAGGTTGCGGAAGTTGCGAAGATCACATGCTTTCAGTGCCAAGGCACACGAATCAGCGGCAATTTGCCTGTTCTGTACCATAATTTTCCACCTTTGAAATTCGAAGGAAAAGAGCCGAGGAGAGGGTAGGTCATCTTGATAAAGATCCACTAAATCAGTGAGCTGCTGAGCAGTGACCTGGCTTTTTTGAATAACAGAGGGCGCTAGAGGGTACAAAGAACTCGTTTATATTAACATTTCTTCTACTTGACCACCTGCACATAATTTCAATGCTAAGTAATCAGCGTTTCATTTTCAGTCCGCCATTATTGATCTTCAAAGGGGGTTCATTTGAACCCCTCGACCCCCCCCCCCCCCCCGCCCTCCTCCTACGCGCCTGTAATGTGAAAAGTGCGGTGTTTACAGTTAGCCTGTTTAACAACTTCTAAAGTTGACAATTTAAGTAAAATTTGATGGGTCAACTTTTTAGTTGAGTCCATGGATAGTTTCTTTAAGTGTATCCATTCATATGAAAGCTGTTTAGCCGTAGGTTTCATTTTCTTGTCCATTATCTGTTGTACATATGATTCGGCGTGGCCTCGACCATAGCCTACCTAGCGTTTTCATCATGTGGGATATACGTTGCAGTTTATATGTTATTGACTTGATTATTTATGCACAGAGGGACTGACTAGATGGATTGGCTGTTAATCTGCCTTTAAGTAGGTGCTTTGTGATTGGCTCATTTACAATTTACGTACACATCGCTCTTGACGGAGAGATCTGCAGGATCTCCGTAGAGTATTTCGGGTGCCGTCCATTTAATTGGCATACAACCCTGAAAAGCAACCAATGAGAAAATACGTTAAAAGTGGAATTAGATCACTCATCCAATTTAGCTGCCACCTTGGGAAGGCAACCAGCGTTGAAAGTGTATGTAAAAACTGGATGTTATTGTTTTAACTGGGATGAAGCCTTGGAAAAGTAACCAGCTCGAGTATAGCTGTTGTGAACCTATTGTTGTGGCAAGAAATCAAAACGAGGTTCATGCAACAATTATTCTATAAAATTAATAAGCTTTGATAAATATGGGGGTACATCGGGCGAATGCCATACGAAAGGATTGAAACGCCTGGCATTAGCACGCAGATATGTTCTATTTGCTTTACTTCCGCGTGAAGTAAAGCAAATAGGAGACGTCAACGCTCATACATGTGAAAACAAATTAAATGAAAGACTAACGTAGTACAAAAAAACACTCTTTGAATTCCATATTTCCCGTTCTGTATTTCTGTTGATATGAGAAATTACACACCATGTAACACAGAACATAATATTGTTTAAATAAAAGTTGAGTTCTCATCCATTACCTTTTTGGCTCTTCCGTGGCCATATTTGAAGTTTTGATATGCTAACCCAAAATCAGTCACCTTACAGACATAATTTTTATCCAGAAGGACGTTTCTTGCTGCCAAATCGCGATGAATTATCTGAAAACCAAACAAGGAAAAATAAAAGTATATTCACTTTTGAACATTTTTTTTGTTCAACAGTATCAACATACTGATGAAACCATGGACAAATACTGTTTATGATCGCACGTTTTGTGTACATTGTCAGAGAATATGTTGGTGTTAAATAATACACGATTGAAGCAATTGTAATCAGCTAACTGGAAATGATTCCCAGCCTCATCCCCCTTGAAATACTATTCGGGAAAGACGCAGTTTTTCCGATATCCTTTTGCAGAAAAGTTGCCCAAAAACAAATTTCTGTTGTTATTGCTGTTGTTCTATTCTTTTTATTTACAAAGTTATTGCTTCGCAACATCTACAAGATTTACAGTGCACTTGTCTGTTATGTGTATATGAACATTACTCGCTGGCATGACAAGTATTTCGCGTGGGCTATGAAGGGATTGATAGAAATTGGCCAGATCATCGACGATTGATGTCAAACTAAAGTTTAAAGAGTCAAATTCCACTGAATTTGTAATTTGTGGCAAACCCGTTAGCGCACTGGATGTTTAAACTCTTGTTATCGCTGGGTCTGCATCTGTCTTTCGTAAAGGATACGTTCGTTGACCCATCAAAATTAATATAAACTATTTTTTTAACTAGCGTCTTGAGTCACTGGAGGAAAGAGTGATAACTTTGAATAAAGTGAGTACTACCAAGGGTACTCATTTTCCTAAAAAGCCAGGAGATTTGTGTGAGCGTTTTGGTCATTATGAGAATGAATTTTAGAAGGAAACCTTGAGTGGCCCTGCTGAATGGGAATGATTTTTGTAGGAGAGGTGAAGCCCATTCAGATACCCCCGATCGACGTGTGATGCAAGTACGCATTGGAATGACAACAGCGCGTAATTTGATATTGCTTCATGAATTAAAGACTGGCAACCAGCTCACATGAGACCGCGAGACTAATTTTAACTGATCTTTCAAGCGAAATCCGTAAAGCATTTGACATTCTAGCAAAATCCTTGACAAATATATGTGGGGCTTCTCGTATGGATAATTTGAATAAAATTTTAAACTCATGCGAGCCTTCGTGAATAATCTCTGCCTGAACTATCAGCGCCGATTTGCAAAGACGTGTTAAACTGGTCTACCCAAACGGCGAGTCGAGCGTGTGGGATACGTTGCCCAGGGATCGCTCTATTGATGCACTACCGGATGAGGAGATAAGCTTTGGTGTACGCCAAGACAGCCCCAACAGTCTACAGGGGCGCATAAGTTTGCACTGGCTAATCGTTGGAGTCATAACCTGTCAGAGTGGCCAAGTTTATCTGGGTTACTAGCCATACGGAGAAGGTTAAAGAAGTAAATTTGGGGAGGTCTAGGGCAGACACTGACCCTTCGAGACTGTCGTTTAATCGGCAAGCTGTTGGACGAGGCCGCAGAACAGGTGGCAGCGGTTAAGTCGTGAAAGGGTGGGACAGTTAGTCATAAGCGACAAGCCTTGTGTATATTCCATGGTGGAACAGTTGCTGTAAACGCGGCTGAGCCAAACGCCCTTACAAGGATCATTTAGGTTAACTTTGGTTCTTTGGCACATTTCCTCGCCAGACTTTGCACATTTACTCGGGTTCAGATGTCCAAATCATTTCAACTGTAAATAACTGCAATAACTCCTGTGAGCCAACTCCTGAATATGAAATGCTCTACACATCTGGCTCTGGCTCATATTTAAGCAACATTCCCTTACAAAAGGGGGTCGAAATGTAGTCAGTTAGAAATTTTGAATGCGGACAGTACATGTGCTTAGTCGATTTAGTTGAGGAGACACTCGAGTATATAGTTCGTGGAACCTTTATTGTATAAATTAACACTTTCGATGAGATTGCCAACTTTATCTATATAAACAAAGCATAACACAATGTTACGGTACGCTTTAATTATAAACACGGTTCGAAATCTTTTAAAATACCGTAATCCTCGATATGATATGTGTGATACTAAAGGTTTTCATACGCAGTTCAGTAGAAAAACTCAAGAGTATATTTTCAATTCATGAGGAACAGATCCATTGACGACAAATGAAAGTTGACCTTTAGCGCATATAGCGGCGTCGCAGCGATAAATAACTTTAATGACAAAAATCGCACAGGTTTTAATTTAGACTGACCTGAATGTTGTTTTTGTGTGGCAATTTTAGGATAAAGTACTTATAATTAATTAAGACTTTCGATAAGAGTTGCCAGCTTCATCAAATGTCCGTTAAAAAGGAAAAAAAAGAAAAACCTTATTCGATGTTCTCGCCAGGAGTTTAATGCTTATATAAATTTTGTTATATTATGTTTTGTTTTGTTAGTAGTTCACCTACCCCTCTGGATCCAAGGTACACCATTCCGGTAGCAATTTGCTTGGCAAATAAAACCAGGTCATATGTCGTCAGCTGCACAGTCGCGTCCTCTCCCACATGATACTTGTCATCAATTCCCCGGCTTTTTCTCAAGTATCCCAGCAAATCTCCATAAGCCATGTACTCCATGACGAGAATTGGTTGAACTGCAAGCAGTGATAAATCATGTTAAATGCATTTGCATGTAAATTGAGTCGAAGCCTGGAATTTTGTTTTGTTTATTATTGAATGGTTACCAAACGATAACAGTAGTTTACTTCAAGAATGTGGCTTGTGATTGGACCGAAGTTTATGTCGTGCATATACAAGTCGATGCTGCAGGTCCGCTTACTCCTCGGAGACTTCAAGTCAAACATTTAATCAGTGCATGCCAAATGCTTTCCAATAACTGAAAAAAGATTGTATTCTACACACTTAAGCGAAAGACCTAACCCCCTCGGACGTACAAGGATGGGGTGGGGAGGGGGTGGGGTGGATTCCCGTAAGGTTTTTCTCGGATTTGTTGAAAATCATTTATTCTTAGCACATGCCGTCTTCAGTATCTGTTCGCTTATCCTTGAGACACCTTTTGGTCAGTAAAGTTTAAAGAGAAACGATTGCTATGGTATCAATAGATGACGTCATAAGTAGCATGCGGTCAGGTCATTTTTGAAAAGAAATGCATGTTTTTCACCTTTTACAAAACGTAGAAAACGCTACCAAATGCAGTACAATGTTTAATTTTATCATATTTTACACTTCTAGCAAAAGATATTTTTAATTTCCCCATTTTTTTGATAAATTTTTATTTTTAGTAAAATACAAGATGGCGGTCATCTTGGCCGCCATTTTGGATGATGTCACGGATCACCACCAGTATCATAACCCATATTATTTACCTCATCTTGACAGCACGCGATAGACTATCTATTAGATGTAAAATATTTTCAAAATATTGCGACCCCAAAATCCACGGTGGGGGTATAAGTTTGGGTGTACGTCCGAGGGTAACGCTAAATACGAAACCACTCGCAAACACTAATATATACATAGCCCAAGCCTAATAGCGTCGCACTTTGAACAAGCTTAACTAAGGTGAAATTTAACTAAGGTGAAACTTAACTAAGGTGAAAGGTTGGAAGCACAAGAATTAAGATTGACAAACGGGCTATTTTCAATTTTAGCAATTCTCAAAAACAGTATTACGCGACCGTCTGCACAGTACATTTTTATAGACCGTACAAAAGTTCACAAAAACAACTTTTCTCTGTCTAGAATAACTAGTACCACTAGTTTCCGAATAAAATACAGTTTATGTTTGTCAAAAATTGCCCGAGAAACTGATTTGGAAATCAAAAATTGCAAAACTACACAAACATACACTGGAAAAGTTGAAAATTTACAAGTCATGTAAATTTGGATTTACAACATGTAAATTTGGATTTACATGATTTGTAAATTATAATTTACATGTTAATGCTTTGTAAATTAAAATTTACAAGAAATTTACATGTTTGAATGGATCATGTAAATGTACTGTAAATTGCCATTTACAGTGTCATTTTCTAAGGCTATAATTTGCCGAACATGTAAATAACATGTAAATTGTTTTCGATAGATTTACAGTATATAAGACATGTAAATTTTCTGAAACATCCTGTAAATATCATGTAAATGGTTTACCAGACTGAAGGGGGGTTCGAGAACCCTGTAAATTTAATTTACATGTTTCAATGGATCATGTAAATGTACCGTAAATAGTAACTAAATAATGATTTATGTAAGTGAGAAAAGGAGGGCTCAGTATTGAAACTGTTTACAGTGAGAGTATCAGTATTGAACTTCTCGATAACTAGAATTAAAGTCAGTTTCCCCTTCTTCACTCTTTTACGATTATTCGTTAACTGTTTTAAGTTTCCTCTAACGGCTCGAGTTATGAAGATTCTAAAAACTCACGCTAAAATACGGGTGCCGTTGAAACAATGAAATCCACCGGCACCATGTTATTGAAGGTAAATGGAAATAGGAGGCTGTGAAATACATTAACACTGATAAATTACATAGGACTTCCACCATACCATCGGATTTCATCGAAACTTACAACTTTCACCGATGATGCCCTTCTTTACTATTTAAAGCTTAAACTACATACTTATCAAACACCATGTCATTGAAAAAGGGAGACTCTAGACACCAGTGTAACAATCATGTAACCCTTTAAAAGTCGTGTAAATGAAAGTATCGAGACTGATAAATCCTCCAAGGTGCGGGATTGCAGAAAATTGGAATATACTAATTTGCATCTCATTGAATAAGAATAGAGTTCATTGTCTCAATGCCTCGTTCTAAAAAGAATTGAAAAGAATAGAACCAATTTTCCACAATCCCGCACTTCAATCGATAAATCCCTGTAAAAGAAGCGCTTTTCAAGAGCGTGCACTCGGGCATATTGTTGATTGCTGGCAGCATTCGGGAAATGCAACAACAGACAGAGCCAACGTCAAGATTACTTAGCGTTCGGTATTGGTAGAATAGCTTGCCGAAATATTATAAAAGTACGGAGAATTTCCTTGAAAATGATGTCGCGCATGTGATGCGTTACGCGTGACACGCGTCAGAACTCTCATGTAAAACAAGTCCAGTCCCCTTATTGAAATTGTTCCAGCATTGATAAAGTCAAAAATGATATAATCAAATAGTCCAAATTTAAATTTCAAAGAAAGATTCGTAAAAGTTGCGTAGTCTATTCCAGATGTTCAGTTTCAGTGGATTGAGTAAATGGGTATCCCGTGAGCACCTGAAAATGTTTTACCCTTTATGAGGATCCTGGGGAAATATAACAATAAATTTTTCAGTTATTCTAGGAGCGAAATAACATAAGCAGAAGCTGGATTCTCCTCAGTGACTCCTTGGAAACTGGGAGGTTATAAACTCGGGCGTATGAAAGGGTACAATCTATCTCCCTATAAATGACGCATCTACCGCTGAATAATGAAGGCCGCTGACCCGAAGGCGGCGAAGGCGGGATATTTTCAACGGTCGAGTTTGACTTCAGGCGAGGCTTCGGGCCTTAAAACGGCTTTAATCAGTGGAAATATCAATACAAAACGCCTTAAAAGAATGAAGAAGAATCCACGCATCTTTGCAGGTATGTTTTTACCGCTGGGGAGCGTTTCGATTTGATTTGTACTGTCAACCATGCGTGCATTTCTGGCATGAATCTACATGTAAGCAGATGTAAGACTAACACTCTTAAACTCGAATTGTTATTTTAAGAACCAAATTTGTTAAAACAAATCGACAGGTAAGAACTTTTTTGTTGTTAAATTAAATTTCTTATTTTAAGAATTTAATTCGTACTTTAATTCTTAAGAAATTGATTTTAAGGAAGAAAGTTTTCTTAAAATAAGAAGTAAATTCTTGAAATAAGAAATTTAATTTAACAACAAAAAAGTTCTTACCTGTCGATTTGTTTTAACAAATTTGGTTTAAGAGTGTAAAGTTAAGCTTAACTGAAATGTGACAATGTTTGTTCAAATTCAATGGATTTTCGAAAGCTACATGTAAATACTCAAATCAGTTTAGTTTCACAAAAATGGTGGGATATATTTCACTTTAAACTGGCACAACTTGATAGAAAATAAATCGAAAAAGATCAGTTTTGACAAATGTACATTAGGGTAAGCTTATATTTTATAGAGAGTTACAAGAACACAGGTCAATCAATACATGAACACTCGTTAATATTTACATGTACGTTTATACCTGCAAAGCTTTTCAATACGTGAAGGGGCCTTGTTTTCATGGCAGTTGCCTTTACCTGGAAATGCCTTGAACGTTTCAAACTGTCCAATGATACTGTACATTAAGCTTAAATACAGTTTTGTATTAAGCGCACATGTATAACTCTGAGAAATATTAAGTATTTAAAACAACAGCATTAAAGGGATGGTTTCACAGTTCGGCGAATGTACACAGATTAAAATGCTTTATTTGCTTTCTTACCAATTTCATCAGTTAAAAAAACACTCACATTTACTTCAATAATGACATACTATAATTAGTCCAAACAAAGTGAAGGATGACCAAAATTCACAGAAAATTTCAATGGATTACACCGACAAAGTCAACATTGAATAAAACCTTTGACCAGAAGGATTTATTCTAGGTTCTGGTGGCTTTCATGACTCACATGGGTACAGTATGTATGTGTCATCATCCATTCAATCAGCTGACTGACTGTGGCATTTTCATGGGCAAACTTCCCACCAGAGTTATTTATTCACTTCTGATTGGTGTAAAAAGTGAAGTTAAATGGGTTACATCATAGCTTGCACATGTGCCGAACCATGAAACCCTCCCTTTAAGTATAAATTAAGCTTAAATATGCAGATTGTATTGTGACTGGTCAGTATCAATAGAGGTTATAATTCAGCGAAAAGTTGTGTAATGCAGCTTTGTATTTTTACGAATCAGGTGAGAAAAAATAAAAACTGACGAGTAAAAATGCCCAGCCCCATTACACAACTTTCCACTGATTAAATTGTTTGTTGTACATGAACATGTTGTTTTTTATATAGTTCACCTATCATTACTACAACAATCATCTTTCCCACATTTATTTTTTTGAATTTTTTTTTAATGTTTTCCCTTTTCCTTTATGGGCAGCCTGTACTCTCTCTATATTTAACAGTAGTTTTTATATAATGTAAATCAATGTGGAGTACAAATAAAGTTGTTGTTTGTTGTTGTTAGCCTATGGTCAGACAAGTGTAATAACATGGCATATTTGACCTGTTGCTTATTTGTGCCGTCAAATGCTATGTTGTGTAATATATAAAAATCATTATAGCTACTTTAGATTTTGGACTCCATACAGTATAAAATGCTGATACATTAATATACAGTTGTAAGACCAAAACTATTTCTTAGTGCCTACAGTGGTGTGCAGCTGTGTGCTGACTATCTCTGAGTACCTATCTCTGATAGGTTTTCCATACAATTCATTTTCATAACATTACAGATTAAAGATGTGAAGATGATCACAGTTATCCTGTGTGATTGTGGAAAATGGAATACTGTCAGAAAGAAGAAAATATGAGACATCTGAGTAGACTCGAAGGCCTAGAAGGACAGTTTTGCAGCAGATTGCTTGATAGATTAAGTCATAAATTAGGATGAAGTGACAGTTTTGGTCTTAGTCTGCATTTTATACCCAGTCAGCAGACTACACTTGATACTAATATCCACTTATGCCAGTCTGCAATCTTCAGTCCGAATTTTATAACATCCAAGATTGTAACTTGGTTGATCACTTAAAGACAGTAACCTTACATAAAAACCCTGTTGGTCTTGATGAGTGGGATTGACACTTTGTACATTGTACTATGGAGTATTAAAAGTTAAAAAAATATTGGTCACCTCTTTCTGCACATTCTAAAATAATGTACATACACTGTAATTGTGAATGGATTGCATCATTCTTTTTAAGCTCCCAATGTGAAATCAAATATTCTAATCAGTTAAAAGCAACACATGCTGAGTAATAAATAACCAGATGTACATGTAACTGTGGAGAGAGATGAGGTTGTTTTTCTAACACATGTGCAGTGGTGTAGGTTTACATAACAGCGTAACTTGAAAATTTAAGTATCAGTATAAAGTGCAAGCTAGGCAATTTTGGGTTCACAGAAATTCTCTTTACACTATTATTACTTGTATTGTTGTTCGTAGTATTTTAGAGTGTGAATATGCACCGAGACAAAAGCAAAATAATATTTATATAAGAGCTGTACATTGTTCTGTCTTGAAACTAAAAGGTACATGTACACTATAAGGAGGATATTATACCGTCATTCCAGCATGCTTTGGGTTAAATTCCTGTGAATGACTTCTGATTAGAGTTTTATGTTGGTCACAGCAAAATCTACAGTAAGATGAAATAAAACTGAATGATTAATGCTCATACCATAGAAAATTCAGAATTGTGAGAAAAGCGAGGGTCGATTTTGAACTAAAAGCAACGTAACCATAAACAAACGCAGCAGGTCAGTTGCATGCAGAGTAGATGACCTGAGTAGCTGTTGTTTTATATTTTTATTAGCGGGAATTATTTCACCAGCTCTGTTCACCGGTGTTAGATTCAATACAAATGCAAGTCAAACTGAAGGCAAGCAAATATAATATACAGATATTTCTTCTAATTTAAGCCAGCATTGTTTTGAAATGGCAAGAAGGTTTATTGATTCCATGAATCTGTGAAGAGATTTCAAGTGTCTAACATGCGATGCTGTTCGAGGATTTTGGCCCATCTGGGAATTTAAGCATCCTTAAATCAAACTGTAAACATAACCCGAAATGTGAAAATATTAATATTCTGTAAAGGCGAATAGAATAAATAGGTTAATATTTATTGAAATATTTCTGCTATGACCAACTGACCTCAAACCTCAGCAGCGTCTGTGTAAAATGAGCCGCTTGCATGTCACCGTCATTTGATAATATAGTTTGCTTGCAATGCATGCTGGGAAGATGGTAAAATCCTCCTTTTTTAAACTGCATTTTCAAGTCAGTTTTTATTCTTGAGACAATGTTCATGTATATTATTCACATTGACCATACCCATCTATTCACTGGTACATGTAATATTAAATAGTGGCTCTGAGGATAATAATATATTTAATGTAGCAGTGATGTGGGAGTATATGCTTCCATATTTTCTCAATTTGAAATACATAACATATTTAATTTTGTGATTTCTCTTCTCTAGTTAGAAATGGTATCATTCAAAGAGATTCAAGGAGAGCTTTTTATGGTAAGAGAATAATTGATGTTATATGTCCATACACATTAAGGCTGTTTTCTAACAGGAGCCTGGTAGTAATTTGGTACCTAAGTAACTGACATGGGCACCTACATGTACATGTACAATGTGTTAATATTTTGCTGCAGTACCAAACATTATTCAAATGGGATCCTTAGGTCTGATCTAAAATCAGTGTTTTAGTTGACTACTCTATGGAATAACATAATTTGGTGTTGTTTTCTTTTGATGTAGACATAATTAATTTACCCTGCCAAGCATTCATGGTGAAATCTGATAAACTGACCTAAATTATGGTGCGTTGTGTATTTTCTTTAGTTAAATGTCCCTGATCTTTGTTTTAAACTTAGGTGTTTATTGAGAGACCATCATTTTATTCATTGTCCCCTGGTGATTGTTTTTTTTTTTATCAGTTCTTCATTCTCAGAAACTCGTGGCTGTGTTTTATTGATATTCTCCGGAGAAATTGGATTGTGATCACTGCATTAATAGGAAACCTTTGATTTAAAGTCCATTACTTGTCACTGGATTTTCCATACTCATGTTTATTGTAAACTTAAAATCCTGGTTACATGTACATGTATAAGCCCACCCGGTTATAGGCCCACAAAATTCTCCCAGTTATCTGGATGTACATGTAAGCTTCCACATCTCCACAACAATTCTTTACATGCATGTAAAGAACATAAACTGACTGAAATAATTGAACGGTACTGTATCACAATATTTTGAGCTTACCATCCTACAGTTGTGTATAAACTCTTAAAAATTTGTATAAGCCCAGGGCCAACATGTATAACTGGGATTTTATGGTATTCTTTTCCTTTAAATTGTTATTAAAACCAGCTTTACATGTAGTTTCCACTAGGTTTTTCATAATGTAAAATCTAGTTATGCACAGGCAGGTGATAGCATGTTATCAGGTCTTTGAGTGACCACATTTATACTGATTGCAGATTGCAGCTTCAGTTCAGCAAATGACAGCATTTTGTCAGATCTTTAATGCCATTTTGGCATAATTCTATTCATAGGCTGCAGGTACCTGGCCTTTTAATTAAAGGAGAAATGTTAAATTAACCTGTCCGATAAATTTTAAATTCTGCACTAACATAGGATAATATGAACAACAATATTCACGGAGATAATTGGATTATGGACTGAGTGTGACACCAGATTATGGCCTGAGTGTGACACCATAAACGAAGAAAAAAAAAACAAAGCTACACTGTAGTATCGGAAAAGGAGTTGAATTCTTTTCTTGAAGCAAGGGCCCAACCGACGAACATGGTTAATCTCCTTGCGGGTAGCGGAGTTGGTGGCAGAATGTTTTATAGAAACTGGAAAAACACTGGAATGACCACTTGTCTGGGTTTTTCTGCCAGGACGGGGACACCGGCATTTATCCTTTGTAATCTTCCTCTCTGCCCTCCTTTCAGCTTGGTACATTCTTTTCTCATCGTCCGAGTTTGAAGCAAGCTCATCTGACAAATCACAAGAATTTAGTTTTATCGACTGAGTCGATAAGGTAAACTGACCACCGTAAAAAGATTCGAATAGCTGACGTTTGGAGCGCTAGCTCGAAACGTCAGCTATTTGAATCTTTTTACGATTGTCAATTTACCTTATCGACTCAGTTGATAAAACTAAATTCTCGTGTTTCATCCCCCCACCGACACAGCACCATAGTTTCTCTAGAAACTAGCTCCATTCATCTGACAAATATTCATTAAGACGTGGTACATTTATTACTGATTTCCTTTCATCTTACATGCATAGTTCTTGCGGCGAGCCTTTTTAAAAGCCTGTTGGATGGTCGAACTATTTTTCTCAGAGAAACGCTTTGAAAATTTGCTTAGCCGAGATTCAATAACTTAAAAGATCCTCAAAGATCTTTATTAAGATCCTCAGTATAAACCTCACAGATCCTCATGCAGATTTTTAAGGATCCTTAAAGATCCTTCAGATTCTCACCAGGGAAGGTTACAAAGGATAAACGCCGGCGTCCCCGTACCGGCAGAAAAACCCTGACAAGTGGTCATTCCAGTGGTTTTCCAGTTTCTTCGAGATATTCTGCCACCGACTCCGCTACCGCAAGATTAATCCTGTTCGTCGGTTGGACCCTTGCTTTTTTTTTTCGTATGGCGTTACACTTAGGCCATAATCCAATCATCTCCGTAAATTATTGATGTTCTTATTATCCTATGTTAGTGCAGAATTTAAAATTTATCAAGGGTTAATTTAGCATTTCTCCTTTAATTAATAGGCCAGGTACCTGCAGCTTATGAATATAATTATGCCAAAATGGAATTAAAGATCTGACAAAATGCTGGTACTTGCTGAACTGAAGCTACAATCTGCAATCAGTATAAATGTGGTCACTCAAAGATCTGATAACATGCTGTCACAAGATTGTGAGACTTTCAAACACCTACTGTAAATGACAATAATTCTAATTTTTGTCTATGGTACTTGTATGTGATGTTGAAATGTAAATGGTGTGTATAAAATAAGTTCCTCACATAATCTTGTTCAAAATCCCTGATGAAGTCTGTTCTAACATGACTTGTATCAGATGAAACTGGCCTAGTAATTAAAAGCAAGATCAGCTGCTGTGTGCTGCCCACTTTTCTTTTGATAAAAACATGGACGCAAAGGACAGTTGCCTTTAGTGTTAGGCAGACTACTACAAGACAGACTTTGCTCACTGCAGCTGTTTTTTGTTTTGTTTCGCAGGCTTCAAGAGCAAGAGCATCCCATGGCCAAGCTATTGCAGAAAACATACCAAAGCTGCAGTTAATGTACACTGTACAGTGTACATGTAGCTCTTTGAAAGGAATAATGAAAAGCAGAAACAAAGAATCTTGAACAGTTGAAAAAGCGTGTTATATTAGGATCAAGGGAGTTAAAATAAAACAATTGAAAAGCAGCTTTTTAATGAGTCGTGTATGTTTACTTTGCCTATGAATGTTCGCATTAATTTACATGATGGTAAACAAGCGAGCTGGCTCGATTTGGTTCCCTCGTTCGATTAAAATGATATTTACAGGCTCCCTTATTCGATTTACATGATATTCACAGGCTCCTTTATTCGATTTACATGATATTCACAGGCTCCTTTATTCGATTTACATGTTATTTACAGGCTCCCTTATTCGATTGACATGTTATTTACAGGCTCCCTTATTCGATTTACATGATATTCACAGGTTCCTTTATTCGATTTACATGATATTCACAGGCTCCTTTATTCGATTTACATGTTATTTTACAGACTCCGTTATTCGATTTACATGTTATTTACAGGCTCCCTTATCCGATTTACATGATATTCACAGGCTCCTTTATTCGATTTACATGTTATTTACAGGCTCCCTTATTCGATTTACATGTTATTTACAGGCTCCCTTATTCGATTTACATGTTATTTACAGGCTCCCTTATTCGATTTATATGATATTCACAGGCTCCTTTATTCGATTTACATGTTATTTGCAGGCTTCCTTGTTCGATTTACATGATATTCACAGGCTCCTTTATTCGATTTACATGTTATTTACAGGCTCCTTTATTCGATTTACATGTTATTTACAGGCTCCCTTATTCGATTTACATGTTATTTACAGGCTCCCTTATTCGATTTACATGTTATTTACAGGCTCCCTTATTCGATTTACATGATATTCACAGGCTCCTTTATTCGATTTACACGTTATTTACAGGCTTCCTTGTTCGATTTACATGATATTCACAGGCTCCTTTATTCGATTTACATGTTATTTACAGGCTCCTTTATTCGATTTACATGTTATTTACAGGCTCCCTTATTCGATTTACATGTTATTTACAGGCTCCCTTATTCGATTTACATGTTATTTACAGGCTCCCTTATTCGATTTACATGATATTTACAGGCTCCCTTATTCGATTTACATGTTATTTACAGGCTCCCTTATTCGATTTACATGTTATTTACAGGCTCCTTTTATTGGATTTACATGTTATTTACAGGCTCCTTTATTCGATTTACGTGATATTTACAGGTTCCTCTATTGAATTTACATGTTATTTACAGGTTCCTTTTATTCGATTTACATGCTATTTACATGGTCTTATGTCCCTTGTTTGAGAAATTTACAGGATCTTTTCCATAATTTACATGTTTCACCTCAATTATTTACATGTTTTTTACAGGATTTCTCAAAACATGTAAATGGGTAAAAATCATGTAAATTTTCATTTACAGTATCTTTTTGAGGATTTACATGTTATTTACATGTTTTTTACATACTATGGAAATTTTCAACTTTTCCAGTGATATTTGCATAAGGCGATGCGAGTGAAGATAGAACTATACTACAAAATCAAAGTCTTGTTTTGTTTACATAAAATCGCTTTTCAATCTATCTAATGAATGAACAAACACATAAAAATGGACAACACAATCTTCATTCGAAAAAATTTATTCAAATCTCCATTAGTTTACGTTTAAAAGCAAAACGCGTACCATTTAATTTTATAGCTCATCGAGTTGAAGCTTTCTTCGATGAAATTCAAGAGATCGATACAACTGAATTTAAGCACGTTTTAAAATCAATTCTCCAAAACTAACAATAACACTAATAAAAAGTCACTCACAGATATCAACATATTAAATTCTCATCGAAAACTGTAATCTGTTTTACCTTTAAGTTCCTCGCTTGCTTGGAAATTCAAATCTCCGCTTCTGGTTCTGAAATCCGTAGAAAACATCTCCCGATAAAAACGTAATACATGAAGTTCCTCGAAGCAAGATTTTATCCCTGAAAGCTCGTCTTTTTCCACTAAAGCGGCTTCTCAGTATCCCTTAATTAGTATCCCTGTCTTGAGTAGCAAACAGCGAAAAAATGCAGTAAAATAACGACTTTAATTCTCCGCTAGACACAACAAAACAACTAAAGTGTTTACCGAGCTCACGGCTGTGTGGCCACGCGAAAAACAAAGCCTTGCTTTCAAGATCCCGGATGTTGTTCCAACACGGTGGGCGGGTAGTGGGCGGACGGACACGCGCCCGCGAAACATTCCGCTAGCCATGACCATGAAAAATGACGGCGATAGGTTCTATGAGTATGGAGCTGCGCAGCCAGGCCTTCGGCCTGGCAAGTGCTCCGCTATTAAGCAAAAGCGCCATCTCTGTCATAAACGATTTACATTTAGATTTTACTTTCACAATCAACATTAACCGATGATCATGAATCTTTTTTGTATGTGTAGCTTTTCAGCTTTGGGTCTTAAAAGAAACGCACGCTTGCAATCTTTCCATACCAACTAAAGTAGTGAAATCAGTATGAAAAGCTGAGGTAAGAACTGGGAAAATAACAAAACAAATAGCAATCGTTTACGTGTGGTAGTAACACAACCAAGAAACTTGACAATGTTTGGCGCAGCATCTTCTGCAAGACGTTTTCCCAACTCGATCTCCCTCATCAGCGCCGTTCTTCCATCGCCACCAGCAAGGGCTGCAATTTGAGAAATGATATTACATTCTGATATATAGCTACAATTTCTAATACATACAACACAACATTGAATATATAACACGGTTGTGTATGCGAGCACTCTAATTTTAACCCTATTCGGCCAGGGGGCGGGGGGGGGGGCACAAAGTGCCCTCGCTAACTTTCAACATTCATAACTTCTTTAATATGTATTCAAACGCCATCAAACTTTGTGACTTTTCCTACAATTTATGTGGCAACAATTTCATATGACAATTTTTTGATCACGTGACTTGATGCTTCCATGGCAACGAGATTTTGACAGCCATGTTTTTTGAAATTTGCACCTTTGAATGAAGAAAAACAATGTTTATTGGTATAACTTTTATATTTTTACGTCATTTAGCGTTTATTTGTTGGTTTTGATTAATTTTGAGTGAATTTGGACCGTTTTTAAGAGGTTTTAAAAAAATTCGGAAATCCAAGATGGCGGATCCAAGATGGCGGCCGTATAACTAATTACTAAATAACTACGTCATATGACGTCATCGTTCTATTGTGCAGATCGCAAAGGAGACAGTTTTGGACGTACTATGTACCCTCTAGGTTTCATTGTCATAGCCTTAATGTTCCTGAAATGCAACCGTGGACAGCTGTTTCGACCTGGCTGGGTCTCGTCAGCATGGTGTAGCAGCAAAAAGATAGAAAAAACTAGCGCGAACGCCAATTCTCTACCAAATGGCACGTGGTGATGGCAACAGATGAGAGCTCGAATTCAAATGTTTGCCAATTGACCCACGTCACAGCGGCGCGTGACCATGAGTAATAGGCAAAGAATTTGAAATATCATGTCGTTGACGCGATAAAGAAAGTGAGGATAGGCATTTTGGCTTTCAGTTTGGGGTCTATCATGTCGTTGTCGCGTTAATTGTTCTACGTAGTATCAGCTTTGCTCACTATGTTTGTATTACTATTTTTGGCTGATGAGATCTTCTGTAGATCCCACGTATTCCAGCAGCATTTTCGTTCGCGGTCCTTTGCTCCTTGTTTCTACCATTGTATTATTTGGGCCCGTTGGTCTTTTCAGATCCGACTATGTTGCTCATTTTTTAAGATCTTTTAACATGGTATTGGCCATGTATTCGCTGAGGAATGGTTTATGTCTATCCTCACTTTCTTTATCGCGACAACGACATGATATTTCAAATTCTTTGCCTATTACTCATGGTCACGCGCCGCTGTGACGTGGGTCAATTGGCAAACATTTGAATTCGAGCTCTCATCTGTTGCCATCACCACGTGCGATTTGGTAGAGAATTGGCGTTCGCGATAGTTTTTCTATCTTTTTGCTGCTACACCGTGCTGACGAGACCCAACCAGGTCGAAACAGCTGTCCACGGTTGCATTTTGGCTTTCCGTTTGGGCTGTATCATGTCGTTGTCGCGTTAATTGTTCTACGTAGAATCAGCCTTGCTCACTATGTTTGTTTTTACCCTTTTCGGTAAAAAAAAAAACATGTAAAATGTCACCAAAATCAGCAAAATGTTTTACTATATCATATTTCAGAGAACTCCACAAAAAAGATTTGTACTTTCCGCATTTTCCCGACAAAGTTGAATTTTTAGTTAAATCCGTAGTCCATTTTGGATGACGTCACGGACCTCCAGCAGCGCCATAATTTGTATTATAATTCAACACATTGATACAATGCCCAAATATGGTCAAAAAGTTATCGATATACGCTGTCTACATGACGTATATCCAACGATGAAGGTAAATTTCGTATTTTGACAAGAGAATGCAAAAATGACGGACCGGCCTCGATATTTTTTCTTCAGACTGTGCTTTTGTGTCAATGTGTTGAATTATAAAACTATTATTGCGCTCAAGCTTGCGTGATATCGCATTCGTGTTATAATAGTTAAATATTTACATTATTTTGTAGAACACATCACAGGATATATATTAGAAGTAAAATATTTCAGAAATATTGTAACACCGCAAAAACCCAAGGGAGAGGTTGCAACTACCCCGCCCCCCACCCCCATTGTACCACGGTGGGGTATAAGTTTCCGTGTTCGTCAGAAGGTTAAAGTAATAAAAAGTAAAATATCGTCAATGCTAAAATATCTTATGTATATAAGAGGTCTGTTGGTATTCTGGCAGCGTGGCAAATAAGGAGAGCTTTTCATCACGATTCAACAGTTGTTCAGGCAAAAAAAGTAACAAAACTA
>JAJGOT010000305.1:202500-252500 GCA_022457155.1 Cladopsammia gracilis
AACAGCAACTTTGAAAGAGGGGGAACGAGGGGGGAGGGGTGACTAAAACAAGGAACCTTCCCAACACTTTTGTCTTTGGTTTCAACCGAAGACAAAATTACATGGGAAGGTTTGTAAAACGCTAAAAAATTACACTACCTTTGGGTTTCAGCTCAATTTAAAACACGAGCAACGCTTTTTATAAGTAGTATAAGAGTTGGGGGCACCAGATCAAAAATAATTATTTTTGATAATTATTTTTGATCTGATACCAACCCAACTCTATACTACTTTCCATATGATGGTAACCAGTTTTTTGTTTCCATTTAATGTAAACCAGTTTTTGGAAAACTATATGTTTCCATAAAATAATTAAACTATATGTTTCCATAAAATAATTAAACTATATGTTTTATAAAAAACAAAGTGCGTTTATTCCATTGCGTGATTTCCTTTGCGTGACATTCTCGGAAAAACAGGAAGTCGATGATGTCATACAATAGGGGGTTCCCCCAGGAAAATGAGTCATAATATTGCGTTTCAAGGTCATGAGACAGTCGTATGATTTCCCTCAAGCAATAAAAAGCTTCACATTTTCACTACACAATCGTGAAACGTTTCAGTGAAAAGTTATTAATTTGTGAAACTTTTCAGTGAAAGTCATTTGTGAAGTTTAGAGAAGATGCCTTACTCTCTGAAAAGAAACAAATATCTTCTCCAAATTAATGAATACTGATATGTTAAAAGGTAAAGAAATATTATTTTAGTTGTTAATAGCATAATGTCCATATGCGTGACTTGTTACACCATTATCGTGAATATACCGCTTATCATCGAAGCAAGATAATGACACTTTATTAAGCTCATAGCTTCCAAGTTGATGGTTATTGCTTCGGATTGTTTTTATTGTATGATACATTTGCTTGTTATTAAATAGAACCTCTTTATAATTTTCATGTTTGATGTCATTTTTTATTATATTCTTTTTAATTCCTTTAACTGTCTTACCTCCTTTTTGGTTGTCTTTTATATAGCTATACATTTTTGATCTCAATCCGACGAATTCGGTTATTGGTATACCTGCTGCCTCATCTTTGAATTTACCAATTACTTTTTTATTTGTCTTGTCAAAATATTGTGAATCTTGAGCATAATCACTGTTATCGAATCTATTTTTATCCTTCCAGAAGTCTGAGTAGACATCTTCAGTTTCGATTTCATATGTAAGACTATCGGTGTCGGTAAATAGCAGCTTAGCTTTGTCTCCATACTTCTTTTTGATGTAGTTATAATGAAAATCATACATTAATGTCTTACTAAGATCTAGAATGCACATACCCACATAAGCCGGCCTGTTTAGGGTAAGTGTTTCTTTAATCTTATGCACAGCTACTAGATTTTCATTGAATATCTTACTGCTGACATATGTTGGTTTAGCAGCCATTTTTAATAGTTTCTTTTCATCAGTTACTAATCTGACATCTACTCGCTTTCTAATATTTTCCATCGTTTTTCCAAATACACTGTTGTTCATAAGCTTGAAGAAGTCTTTCTCAAAAGCATTTTTTGCATTTGTTCTCTTCTGTGTATTGAAATCAATATATTGTTTTAACCATGTTCTAATACTCGATGAACTTTAGTTATTTTTAAACCGAGATCAGTGTATAATTGTATTTTTCTATAATGGAGCACATATTTTTCTTTGTTGCTTAATGTTGGTATCAATTTATGAACTAAACCAGTTGATATTTGATATTTAGCCGCTATTTTTTTGCAATATTCTGACAACATGTTTTCACCTACTTTAACCTTTTCCGGTCCTAGTGGGTAGTCATTATGAAGGTCATGTAGTTCTTCAGGATATTCTAAATCAACTTCTAATATCAAACCTTTATTACTATCTCCTTTGTATTTAGCTAGGTCTAATTTGTTGATTTGTTTATCTGTTAACCACCTAAAACCACCAGTTGGTAAATATTGACTCATTGCCCAACCATACAGATTGTTGGCATCAAGATACATGATATACTTTAAGGGAGCCGTCTCATCGTGTGTTTTCATGTATTTATTATTTGACTTTCCGTATCGATTGGCTATATATGATATACCACCACGCATACCCTTTTCAACAAATTGAAACATATCAACATCTGTCATAAGCTCTAATTTGATATCAGTCATTTTTAGCATAGCATCCCATGAAAGCCCTGGAGACGTGAAATAATGACAAGGATCAAGTTTATAGTATTGCAGACAGGTCTTTCGAAAGTTTTCGAATACATCAGCTAACAGAAGGATGTCACATTTAATATATAAGTCATGGTACTCACCCATATTTTTAAGAGAGAATGTATTCCACACATTTTGAGCATGTTTATAATCTTCACCTGAGATATGCTCATCATTCAATATGCTGTAAAATTCTTCTTTTGGTGGCAGCTTTTCATTGAATTTATCAAAACTGTCCATGAAGTCGTATGGGATAGACTCCTTTTTGTGACATTAAATCAAGTTTTTCACCTTTGAATTTTTGAGAGGTATATTTCAACAATTGTTTTGGTAGATTGCTCACTAGGTTTTCCAAACTTGAGCTCATATATTGGAAACTATCAATGAAGGTGAGATGATTACCAAGCATGAAAGCCATATACTTCTCCATGTTGTTAGGTATGGCATTGATATTCATTTCACACTTTTCACTTTTCTTATTTGTATATGTATATTTCTTAACAATAGCACCAATCTCTTGCATTATAAAATGACTATCATATCCTCTTAAGTTGTGAAATATAACAGGTATTTTTATTTCTTCTTGTTTTATTTTGAGTTTCAGGTTACAATCTTGATGAGCAGAGCCTCTGTATTTACCTATAATATGGCAATGGTCTCGAACTCGAATGTCCTTATCAGTATATTTTTTATTACAAATATGACATTCTTTAGCTTTTTGAAATTCCTCTTCATCATCTTTTGTCATTTTTAATGGTTTGTTAAATTCCTTTTTCATAATAGTTTTACAATACTTAACTTCTTCTAGCATCTTTTCCATAAATTTATAAACAGCCTTTTCACCCCTATAAGATTGAACCTTCTTAGTATACCGATCATTATAGCAACAAACTACTTTATAACCATAACCACAGTCTGTATGTTTTTGGTATTCTTCAGTGTATGATTTATCATTATTAGGTTGACAACCATGTATTTTTTTCAGTAATAGCCTCAAAATCTGCATAAATAACAAATGGTACTGGTAATTGTTTATGGAAATTATTGAATTTTAATATGTTGTCATTTTTGTCAGGCATTTTTATAGCTTGTGTGCCATTCACTTGTATACAGTTTTCTTTATGATCAGTTAATACTCTTTCAGAGCTGAAGCATTGAATACAATACATGCAGAAATGTTTTCTTTCTTTGTGTTTTGTCTGATTGTACATTAACTTGTTAAAATCTTTAATCAAGACGTAGTGCTTGTTTTTATTTTCTGTTATAAGAAGCAGATTCATACGGTCTGCATATTTTTCTTTTGAGACATAAATTGGATATGGTTGTTTATCTTCATAATTCCGAAAACATTTATGTTGATATTATTTTGTTTTTCAATCTTGTTGTACTGTTTGGTGGTGACTGGGAATTCAATCCGCGAATAATCTAAATTTTTAATGAATTGCTTGTAAACTTTTTTAATTCTCTGTGGGTATTTGTCTTGAGGATTCAAATGTCTAATGTGACACCACCTAAAGCATTCATTATCCTCATTTTTCATGTTGATCAATCCCTTCGCACTGTTTCTGAGTTCTTGGGGTAGTTTAATATATGAAGAGCCTCTCATTGGTTGATATTTTACAACATTAAGATAATGGTTTTCAACTGATTTAACAGTCCAACCAGACCCTTCAGATATCCATTGAGCAATTTTATTTATTATCTCTTTTTTAGACATTTGTAATGCTTCGTGGATTTCTGTTTGGTTAATAATTGTTTTGGCTGTGCTATTGAAATATGCTGTTTTAAATATGATTTCATCATCAGACATCTTACTAAATACCACCTTTAATGTTTCAACAAATTTGAGACCTTTCATTGATTTTAGTAAACTTACAAGATGGTATGTGACGGCCTTTCTTGTGTTTTGTAGTTGCACTAGTGGGTCTTTGTTATTTTTGATGTCTATTTGAAATGATTTGGTATATCCTTTGAGAGCTTTGTCTGTTTGCTCTATCTTAGTCCTTGGTAATGGAACTGGTTTTTTAGTCCTTGGCATTGGGACTGGTTTAATAGTTCTTGGTGCTGGCACTGGTTTATCCCTGAATTGCAATGGTGGAAGAATTATATTGTTTTCATAATCTTGGACCATTTGATTTACACTCTTACGAGGTGCTGGCACTGGTTTGTAAGTTCTTGGTGTTGGAACTGGTTTGGTATCATCTAGCTCAATAATTTTAGGCTTCTTATTCTGTTGCTTTAAAAGCAATTTGATAAGTTCTGATTTACTAAGTTTCTCAAGATCGCTCTTATTCATATCTATAAGGTTAGATTTTTCTGATTTCATATATATATATATTAATTCTATAGATATTCTTTTAAATAGTTTGCATTGATGCGTTTAAGTGTGGTCAAGAATTCAAATGATCCAATTGAATCCTTTAAACTATATTTAGATATTTATTTACTTTAGCATGTAATATATCATGTCCTCTACCTGTTTTCGGTCTTCTGTACTTAATAGTACATCTCCGGAATCATTTCGTATGATATAGCGTGATTTACCTTTTTAAATTGTGACACCACTCTGTCGTTCATAAATGAATTCAGGATGTCTTGCACCAACTGCTTTTGCGTCTAGTTTGTCTAAAATTTGGTTTATGTACTTTTTATCTCGTTAATGCGCTTGCGCATTAAGCGAGATTTCGAAGTCGAGTACTAAAAAAGGGACAAAAGTTGTTAACAAAATTTTGTGGACTTTTGTCCGGGGGGGTTTCTTGTTCCTTCTTTATAGAAGCTATATTAGGGCATTGAGGATATGGTTGGTTAAAGCGGTTAGGATTTCAAGAAGGGCGTCACATACTGCCACTAAAATGTTTGGGGAGCACCCCCGGACCTATTGTTAATTTCCCTAGGGTATTGGGATGTCAGAACTTGTGATGAACTTGTCATATCTCACATTACGTTACCGCAAAGGTATTAGTCCTTCTTAAATTTCGATATCTCACGTTACCTATCAGTTTCAATCATTTGTCGTGAAGCCATTATAGCTACTTTAAAAGGGTAAAAATAGGTTAAATGCGTTTTCTTGGGAAACGTAGTTTGAGAATTTCACGGTGTATTTTACTAATGGAGAGGTTATAAGAAGTTAAATGGGACAGGAAAGTTTGTGTGTTAATATGAGCGGTATGGCAGAGCAAAATAGCATGAACTTTGCGTTTTTTTCTATTGAGTTGTGGTTACACATACCTTGGGTTTGGGGCCTTCCCAAGGGTTAATGGCTTGGGTTCGGTTTATCTCAGGTTTCATCTTACCCTTGGGGATGCGGTTACACAGTAAAAGACTCCCCAGGGTAAAATATAATAAGATATGAGTTCACTGACACTGCAGTTTACGCGCGAAAACGTACAGATCGACATGGATGACACGAATCGAGATCTTGTAAGTTTAATTTCAGTCATTCTCCTGCTTATCATTTGATAAATATAACAATCCGGCAGTTTTTTTTGCGAGAAGACACCGAAGAAGACGCCTTCAACTACGCTATCTTCAAGGTTTGTCGGCGTTTTATTTACATTTAGGAGCTCGCCACGAACTTACTCGTCGCCAAGGAGGGCTTGGGTATTTCCACGACCACAGAATTGGTTTCAGCAATTTCTAAATAACAATGCACTCGATCACTGGTGGAAAGAAAATTTTAGAGTTACAAGTAAGCGTGCAATTAACCAAGCGTATCAGAGGTCAACTCAGCAGCAGGCGATTTCCTGTATTAGCTACGTTCTGCATTATGATTGGCCAAGCGGTTTGATTGTGCAATAGTATGGTAAACATGTCATAGTTGTGTTGATTTTTTGGCTTATAATGATGACGGGTGAATGGAATTGCGGCAAGCCTTCAATGGCTTAAATTTTTGCGTCTTTTGCGTACTGTTACATAATGAAACTGTAATAGCAATTATTAATTGTTTTAAAATAGCACAAAAGCGAAAGTACACGGGTCAGCCAATACTACAACACGTATGCTACCGGTGCCAAGTGCAGGTTCAATCAAATTAGTTGCAACCTGTAGGTAAACGAACTTAAAATATTCACCTTTATACGGACTTCTATTTTATGAAAGGGGTCAATCCGGCAATTTTTTTTTAGTCATATGGGAAGTTTAACTTAGTCAGAGGCTGTCCTATTCAGTACATTTGATAGCTGCGTGGAGCTAATTAACACCACTCTTATTACTAATCACGTTAAAAGTGACATCAAATATTCTAGATATGACTTGTTCTCAAAAGAACAAATAGCAATAAAATAAAAACCAATTCATTTCTAAAATTTAAAATGATCCATTTAATCCCTAATAGTTAGGAAACAGATGACACCACAACGGCATTAGATCATTCCTTCAACAACCATACACAACTACCTAATTACTCCATTTAACAGAAAGACAGACATCGCTAATCTAAACCGGAAAAGGTAGATATTTCGGCCCACCCACAATTAAACAAGTTTCAACAAAATATTACAGATCATACAACATTTAATAACCAATCTTAAACAATTTGTCAATATTGCTAACCTTTACATTCAAACGCTATTTCGGACAACTCATCTCTTCAAATTGTAAATCATCTTCATTTTCTTTCAACTTACCAATTAAACGTTATGCTTATAAAAACACAGACCTACCCATTGTTTTATCAAACATATGCTGCTTCTCAAACATTTAAAACAATGTCTCTGAAATAGGCATACAGTATTCTCACGAATAACCAGCATCACAGCTACCCTTGGCTACAAGTATAAACGCAATAAAACTTCATCATACTTCGAACATAAATTTGCCTTTGGCGCTCCATCATAGTCCATCATTTCATGTGAAGGCCGACGAGAGACAGCGGCGACCACAGGACCATACTGCCGACACTTAAAGATAACGTCTATTGACAGTTGAAAACCAAATTTTTGAAACTCCTTTTAGACCTTTTAACTCCTATTTCAGTCGCACACTACAATTGTAGAATTTCTAACCATCACAAAACCAAAATTACCAAAAATAATACCCTATTTAACGACTGACCATGACCTCAAAAACCTTAACATATCGACCCGAACATCACTATATACTGTACAAAACGAACTCCGCTCTCCCAAAGGAATGTAACTGCAACGCTCCGGTGACCAAAACTTACGACATTCTATTCTAAATCACGTAAACCATTCTACATAAGACATTGTAAGAACGCGTTTCGATTTTTCAACAATTTCAAGTAAAATTGGATCGCTTGAAATCCATTTTGTTGCTAGACCTCTAGCTCTGAGGTCGTTGGTGCGCGTAGAAATTCGTAGCGAACAGCACATATAGAACACTGTACAACATTCCGCCATCACCGAAAACAATTAGGGATCGCGGCACATTGTTTCCATGTAAGTATAATTACTTGATAACTACGGTAAGGCAAATTGCTAGTTGTAATAGAATAAACTGTGCGTTTGTTGTAAAGTCAAATGGCTAGCCTGCACAACAGACTTTATTTTTTAATGCGTTTCAGAGGAGCGCTAAACGAGTGGCCACCGCAAAGCGGAAGGGCATCTAAGGAAAGTGGTTTTAATGATAAGATTTGACAGTGATTTGCGTTTAAAAACACAGGTGCTGTAGTGATATGATGAGTAATAATATGCGATGAATTTGACTTTCCACTGTTCGTCCTTTCGTGTGAATAAAATTATTAGTTGTTAGATCGGTAGATGATTTTTGTCGCAATGATAAGTCTTCAATTCTCTTTAAACTCTATATAATATTGGTTAGTTAGATACTTAAGGATTAGAAAACAGGTGTCGTGTGCGTCGTGCCTTCCACGAACCATTGTAGTCCAAGTGTATCTGCTGGCAGCGAAGGGGGGAGGGGGGGGGGGAGAGTAGTGGGTGATGTAAGAAAAATCTGATTTTTAGAACACAATCAAAAGCCTGTTACAGAGATGTTCGTTTAGACTACGAGCAGTTTGTTTTCTTTCAATGGTAAACTACATAGAGTGTAAAAGTGGCAATTTATTTGATTTAATTTTGTGCTCATATTATTGGAGGGAGACATTACGGCGCTCTGAATCGCCGCAACACCGGCAAAATAAATTACGGAACACCGCATCGCCCCAAGAAAAGTCGACGAAACACCGTAACCGCAATATATCTTTTTGTCAAGTTACCATGAAAAAGGCGTAGGATTGGCGACCAGCAGAGTATTGAAGATTAACTAGACAATATTGTACTGTTTTTTGTTACAAATTTAACATAATGGTACCTGCTTTTCAAAATTAAGTGCGAAGTAAATAACATATAGAGGCTAAATTTAGAGTCAAACAGGAAACGGCGACACCGCAGATAATTTTGTTGCACCGAACACCGCAGACTGTAAAGTGTAAACATCGCACACCGTAAAGTTTGAGATCACCGCAACACCGCAAGCTGGGATTTTATTCACCGCAACACCGCATAAAAAAATGAGCAACACCGTAACACCGCAAATCTCCAATGCCCACATCTTATTGATTTAAAAAAAAAAAGAAGAAAATAGCGTGCAGATAGTCAGACTCTGGCGGCGTTGTATAAAGCCCGGTTTCCATATGATCGCTACGATCGCTGCGATCGCTGCGATCGCTGGAAAAAAAGTTCAGCGATCGTAGCGATCATATGGAAACCACTCTCCAGCGATCGTAGCGATCACAGCGATCGCAGCGATCGTTGTCGCTGCGATCGCTGTGATTCTATCTCAGCGATCGTAGCGATCGTAGCGATCATATGGAAACCACTCTCCAGCGATCGCAGCGATCGCAGCGATCGCAGCGACGGCAAAAATACCATGATGCACTGCGTAAGCTCACTCAAAGGGTGCAATTTGGCCCTTTTTATGGAAGAAGTGCAAAGATACGACTGTCTTTACAACAAATTTTAAAAACAATTCACAGCCGCTATGTTGAATTTCAAGAATGAGGCGAAACGATATTGTCAGACCCAGGTCCCCTCGATCTTCATTCACTTTCTCAGCGATCGTAGCGATCGCAGCGATCATATGGAAACCATCAATCGCTGCGATCGCTGAACTATTTTTTTCAGCGATCGCAGCGATCGCAACGATCGTAGCGATCGTAGCGATCGTAGCGATCATATGGAAACCGGGCTTAAGTGACGTTATTAAGAGCAGTGTAACGATATTGTTTGCATAAAGAAAAACCGCCAGTTCTGTAAGATTTATTTAGCACTTGGAAATTGTAACGATATTCTATGGTGATTTGATAAATAATAAATCGGGTATTTGTGTTTAAATGAAGATGAATTGGTATTTAAAGAGATTACTGGACGTTCCGTGTGTGTTTATTGATTTAAAATAGTTACATCTTATCAACTTAGAGGCGGTCCGTCTTTATTCAAAAGCTGTTAATTCGATTTCTAGAGTTGTTACTTTAGAGAGTAATATTGGAAAACGCGTTTAGTATTTTGTATTGTGTAAGATATGTCGAGTATAGAAAAATTGTATTTTCATTTCATAAGTTTTTGGCGAGTTTAATACAGTGGCTCTTTTGTGGTTAGTAATCGGAGATAGGAAGTGTTTATGGCGTGCTAATTAGAGTTAAAAGCATGTAATGCATATTTGCGATTTTACACTTTGATGACTTGTCAACAATTTTCTGTCAAAATTGTTCGGCAAAGTGATGTCGGTTGACGTCGCTTTGCGTCGTTTTATACGACTCTATACCCATCACAGCAAGAAAACAACCAAGGGACACTGACAAATGAAATGCGCGAAAAAGGAATCCATATAGTGAACCAGTTAAACAACAAACCTGGAAGACATCACCCGGAACCATTCTGATCTAAGAAACGCAAAAACCACACTCCCCTCGAAAACACTCCCCCCCCCCCCCTCCCCCACCGCCCAGAACGCAATAAACGATCTCAGTTTCACTTTTCACAGCATTAAACTAAATCGCAGCGCCACGTGCATTTTTAAAACAATGTAAGCTGTCAAATTTTATCGTTAAAAACGCTCCGGAACGGCTCAGATGACATATCTGATCCACAACTCAAATGAAATAGCTGTTCTATATTTCAGTGAAAATATACTTTTATACAAAAATAACGGCTTCTCATACCTTTTGGTGTCTCTATTGAAATCAAGGTACTCTCGACTCTCGAATCTTCACAATTAACCAAACTCAACTTCACAAAACATATACAAACATATACATATACATGATGACAACAAATGAAAACCACAAAACCACACGACGGAATCTCTACAAGCCGAAAACTTAATCGCCCGCGAAGCGTATTAAATTTGGATATTCTTAGCACCAAAATATGGGTATGACATAATCGTACAAGCATCGGACTACTAACAGTTCTCAAATGACTAAATACAGCCGTTTACTAAATTTCCCAAATTTCATAACACCCGTGCGAAACGCAAGGACACAAAAAACAATAAACACCTTTTACCATCGCATGCTCCCTAGAGTCCGCACCATTTATTAAGGTAAAAACAAACTAAATCGTCACACGGGAAGTGACAACAAACAGAACTTTGGAGAGAACGAACGAGCATCCATAGCATGACATTAAGCACTGCACTGCAACTAAACTGCAAATTGAAAAGGGTTGACACGCAGGCAACAAATGTGATTACACCAACCCCACTGTTTCCATCTTTTCAAACCTCCTAGGTAAGAACACATACTAGTCCGCTCTAAAAGCGAGGGAAAGCGGAGAAGACCCTGGGAACCTGGTAGGCCTGTGCAGCTCTACTAGCCAATCGTTTCTGAAGATTTATTTTATCAGTGGATATTCGGATCAATATGCTTGCCAATTACTTCTTTAAGTTCAACCAACCTACTGGTTTGCCTCCGCAAACGCACTTAACATTCATGTTCTACTCACTAATGAATCCTAGTAAGGCCGAAACAACTTTTCATCGCTGCCTCTCCAATAGCATAAATTTAGCTGTACAACATGCGTATCGCGAAGGTAAAGTTTAAAATGGCGGCTCCGAACCGCCTGGATAATACTGTTCAACTACTCTAAGAATCAAGGAGTGTGTTCTCTTCTAGCCTGCGCACAGACGTGTAATATTTCCTTTGTGAGCGAGGAAATCGGAGACGGCTGCACACAGGCTAGTTCTCTTCACGCTAGTTTCTATTTATTATAAGCTTTATTTCATTCGCAGAACCCACGTTTATCTTATTCAGCAGAACGGAAATGTATCCCTGTGGACACCTGGTGCACTTGCAGTCGACACTCCGCGCTCATTTCTACTGCGCATTTTGTTACGCATGTCACGCAAATGTACTTTAACACATACGTCATGCATTGTAGAGCACGGAAGTTAACAAACATGGCAAATACATGGTCGCTTTGAGAACTTCGCAGCAATTTTACTCTCTTGGATGAATTGACAGCTTTTTTTTAAAAAAAAAATATAACACGCGTTCTCTAAATCTTCTCCTTTCTTCCACCTTAAAAAAATCTAGCTGTAATCTAACGCATTAACGAGATGGCTTTAAGAGCCCTTTGATTTACTTGTGCATCATTAATTTCGTTATTTAATAACATTTCGAGTTGTTGTTTATTGGGTATGTTTTTCTTTATCGATTTAGTTTTTTTCGTGGATGGATTAGTTTTCTTCACCTTGTTTTTTTTCAATAAGTGAATGAAATGTTGATGATTTTTAGTATGACATTTTCTACTTCAGCACGCTTTAATTTGGAGACTTGAAACCCTTTTTTAATGTTTAGGACTTCTTTCTTTAACTCTTTAACAGTGAAGTTTTTGATATGATTTTTTAATTGATTGATTTTTTCCATATATAATAACTGTATATTATAATTCACGTATTTTGGCACGATATTCTAACAAATTAGGTAAATCCCCTATTTTTAACCCATAATCATAAGGTCTGAAACCATTCTCATGTAACCATATGGCCTTATTCATTTTTTTTCTGATGGTTAGATTTGTTAGAGCTTCTTCAACTGTTGTATTTATATAATATTCTAGTTTTATTTTGTCATTTTTAAATGTTTATAGATTTTTTCTGATACTACTTAATATCAGTTTATGTTTTAGAGCTGCATTTTTTAGAGTCTTCATAAATGTTTCTCTATCTTTACTTTTTTCGTATCCCGGCATACCTGGTTCATAGTGAGATATCTTAGGTAGACTGTCAATGAAAATAAAATGGTTAAATTTACTATATAATGAGTTACTAACTGGTTTAAAATCCCACCCAGCACCAAAATATACCAAAGTGTATCCCTTCGTCTTTTTAGTTGAGTTTTCTGATTTCATATATATTAATTCTATAGATATTCTTTTAAATAGTTTGCATTGATGCGTTTAAGTATAGTTGAGAATTTAAGTGATCCGAACATGGATCCATTAAACTATATGTTTCTTAGTTTTCACGGTGTATCAACTCTTGAATCATCCTATTAATATTTTTCATATGTTTATATGTTTATTCGTTTTTAAATGACAGAATTTTCCAGCAAGTGTGTAATTGCGTCCCGTGTTGCAAATGTTACAATACCATTCTTTATTTAACATGCATAAGGTTTTACGTCTTTTCAGTTCTTCTGGTGTGAAAACTTTTGGTCTGCCTCGACCTCTCTTGACATTCTGATTTTCCATTTCTATATAATACTATAGATATTCTTTTAAATAGTTTGCATTGATGCGTTTAAATATAGCCAGAAACATTAATATTTTTGGCTACCAATGAATAGCGAATGCAAAGATATAAATATCTCAGAAATTTCTGAGATACTTGTAAATAGTAACATTCCTTTAAAACAATTTTGTATATCCCTTTAAATCCCTGATTAGTGTTCTAATGTTACTGATTGTATTTTTTAAACCCATGTGCCCTGAATCAGATGAATATTTCTACATCTTTCCAAATCCGCGTTGCTGCTTGTTTTTGTTGTGCCAGATATACTATTTTCTTGTTTGAGATATTTAATATTATCCATTTTGGTGGTTTTTAAAACGTCATATGAATTGTCATATCGATCAAGTTCCACGTCATTTATAATGCATTTTATTAGATCTTTCAATGTGATATCATCATCCATTTCTTCTATCTTACGCGTGTATAAATTCATCAATCGTCTTTTATGAGATAACCAATTGATTCGTTTATTATGTGTTTCTATTTGCTCCTCTAAAATAGCTATCTCTTTTTCATGGTAGATTATTTTTTCTAATATTTCAGATGAATAATTTTTGAAGTTTTCCATATTTGTATATATGTTAGATATTTTTGACATCTTTTAACGGTATCCATGAATTAAATTCTTTTGGATAACCAGACCATGATACCAAAGCTTGTTTTTTACCTCATGCGCGAAGCGCTATGAGGTCATAAAATGGGCTTCGTTTTTCTTCGTCATTTTTTTTTGGTGTCACATTTGTGCATGCAAATTTATGCACGCATTTATTATTGCTAACCGGGTCGTCAGTTCACATAAACATTCTACAAAAATGGCTGCCGCGCTCGGCATGTGCTTTGTTTTCAAAACCATAGTTTTGTCTTGTCAGAGTAATAACACACATCCAAAATATTCAAAATGGAAAGAGAAAGCTTTAAAGAATACTCAGAAGCCGTTGTAGTGGAGAAACAGGAGAGCTTTCTTTAAGCGACGAAATCTTGCCTCGAGGAACTCCATACGTTTTTCTCAATGCATGCGGGGTGATGTTTCTTTCGAAGAAGCGGAGTTTTGGAATTTTCAAGCAGCCGAGGGACTTTAATACCATAAAAGAAATTACATTTTTCGGTGAGAATTTATGTTGATATTAATTTGTGGTTGACGTTTTCTTCGTTTGTGTTCTCGTTTAATAGTTTTGGAGAAATTTTCCGTGATATAATGTAAAAACAAGACTTGAATTTTATAATTCTATTAAACTTCACACATCTCGCCTTACGCAAAGATGTATGTGTATTTTTTGCAATTTTGATTTCCAAATCAGTTTCTCGGCAATTTTCAATACTATTTTATTCGGAGTAGTCGTACCAGTTATAGACAAAAAAATTAGATGCACCGTTTTGCAAATACGCATTAAATTCTATTTCTACAATTGGGCTAAAATGTAGAATACCCGGTCACTTATTTGCATGTCATTGAATATAAATGGTTTCTTTTGTCTTCAAATACCTCGTTTTACCAAACGTTTAGGGATATGTAAATAAGTGGCTGCTAGGTATTCTAATTGTGATGTTTATAAATAAATATAATTTGCAGACGCTACAAGCGCTCCGCGCTGCAATTACATGTAGGATAAAAAAAATCACCAAGCCTTCCGGAAGCAGAAAATCACGGAATTCTGATAAGCGTTTAACTCTTTTATTCAAGGGAAAGACATTTTCATTCAAGGAAATACGAGTTGCATTGAAACGTTTTGACCTTTAGAAAAAAATATTTTCGATTCATGGTCATGAAGAAACACCGCGCGATCGAATTACATTTCACACGCGATCGAATTACATTTCACAGGCACACAAAATTTGCATGAAACGAAGCCTGGAAAAAACTAATGGCAAAATCAAAGCAGTTATTTAAGGAACTAGCTTTATAGAAAAATTTCATTTCGATTTGGTCTTGAAATCACAGGGGTTTTTTTCCATGATGCGTCACGCAATATTTATTTTTAAAATGTTTCACCAATTTATTGTACTCATCACCACAGTTTTGACATTATAAAAGCAAAAGCTTCTGAATGCGATTACATGTATATTTTGGGCTTCCAAAAGTTAATTGGAAATCCGGTCAGTAGGAGGGGTCTCTGGGCTTGGAAATCCAGGCGGGAGGGGGACCTAGCGGGCCAGGAAATCTGGGTGGATGGGGGGGTGGGGGGTCAAAAAATCTTGCCATCCGTCGGTGGGGGGGGGGGGGGGGTGGATTCTTTCTGGAATAACCCAATGTAATAGAAATAATTCACGGTTTGGGAAGTATTAGACTAGTGTGGGTTTGATCAGGAATCAATAAATTAAATATTCAAAGCGAGTACATATACAGAAAAATTGGTAGCTTCAATCAACATGTCTTGAGCGATGGTGCAATGTGTGTCACGCAAAATTCGTTGAGGGGGGGAGGGGTGCGTGACCCATAAACGGTAAAGTGGCTTTCTTACGCAAGCGCATGAGTGTAGGCTACAACAGTAGCCTCTTGTTCTTATAGTCTCTTTTGATAACCTTATCTATACGGAATATATCTTGTTGAGCTAATTGTAATTCTTCAGTGTAAAATGATTCTTCTATTGCTTCATTATTGAGATCTTTCAATTTGTATATTATTGGATTGGAATATTGGATTTTATCAACTGTAAATACCTCTTCAGACCAATTTGGAGTATATCCTTTATCAAATACCTTTCTTTTATACTTTGAAATTCTAACCTTATCACCAACTTTGAATTTTACTTTTGATGATGATGGTTCCATATCACCATATAGATTGAAATAAACAGTTCTTTCATTCTTCTTTTTACTAGCTTGAACAGGAATCATTTTTATTGAACTGTGCTTAGTGTTGTTGTATTTTTTAACCAAATCATCTAAAATATTATGCCAAACAGTATTATTTTGAACTGTGAATTGTTTATACATTCTGGTTTTCAAAGTGCGATTAAAACGTTCAATCACAACAGCTTTACCTTCATTAAAAGTGATACATCTCAATATTGTTTTGTTTCAACCACTCCTTGAAAGTTTTATTATAAAATTCAGATCCTTCATCAACCCAGAGATATTTCGGTTTTCTTTTATACTTTTTTATGATGTCGCTAAATGCATCAGTAATTGAAATACCTGTTTTGTTTTTTAGTGGTATAGCCCAAGCAAATTTACTGAATACATCTATTACAGTCAATATGTATTTGAATCCTTTATTCCATTTTGAGAGTTTATCCATAAAAACGAGATCTGCGCTCCAAATATCACCTATTCCATTAACAATAACTCTTCTTGTTTTAAATTTTCGTTTGATTGGCTTATGTAATTCATCGGCTAATTGTTGAGCCCAATCATTTTTACTCAACGCCGCTTTCCGTTTTTTGGCTTCCTTTTTTGTTTAACACCAAGGCCTAATTTCTGTTTTATATCAATCGTGTTTCTAGCCAACCAATGACCCCATTGTCTTTCATTATAAGGTACATCATCCAGTGACTTAACCATTTTTCGATCTGCCTTATTTTTACATTTTCTATCATCTTTACACACAGAATAGTCTACATCATGCTGCATTGCTATTGCATCTGTTTTTCCAGTTGGCTGATCATAAATTTCTAATATTTGACCAGTTGTTGGATCATATCTTAATTGGTTTTCTAAACCGTTATATGGGCCTGTGTATTTATGACCTGGTAATACCCACCCAGATTTTGGTTTTGGTAATTTACCAATCATTTTATGAATATCAATCCCACTACCTTTATGCAATGGATCTAGTTTCTTACTAATATCTGAAGTTAAACTATCTAAGGCTTGATCCAAATATTTATCAGCCATTCCTTTAATCTTTCGTTTTGCAAAATCAGATTTAATTGCCTTTGAAGCACCAATTCTACCAAGATTATACAAACCTTTTAAAGCGCTTTTAGCTGCAATTTCACCAAGACTGTGACTACCTTCTATATCTAAAAATCCGCCAGCCATCTCTGACTGGCCTTTTAGTTTCCCTGTTTTTTAACAAAACGAGTTTTAGTAGCCTCACATCCACTACATTGAGATTTTAACATAAGACGATTATTTTTAGTTTTAACATATTTTTCAGTACCTGGTACAGATTCTGTTTGCTTCTTCTGTTTTACACAATAACTTTTCACCATTTATATAATATAATTAGATATTTTTTGAAATAGTTTTCAATAAATCGTTCATTATACTGTTGGTTATTTAATTTGAATACTTTTATACAATCATAAAATGATTTTTTATAAATGTTATCCAAAAAATATAAACAATAATATCCACATCTAACTGATTTGATATCCTGGATAGGATAACCATAATTGTATATAAACTTCAATTTCAATTTTTTAGCATAATCAACCAATTTCTGTGGTGGAGGTAATGAAAAACTATCAAAGTAATATATAGTCTTATCATTCATATTATTATAATGTGCTACCCAATGTGTACCAGGACCTATTTTATCATCAAGATTAATGATACAAGATCCTATTTTGTGGATATGATCCAAACTATCTCTCGAATAAATACCATTAAAATTGGTTATTTTTAAATATTTAATCCATTTTAATAAATCGATATTTGAAAGAGGAATATCTCTGAACTTTGGTTTTACAGGATATCTCCTAGAATTGGTATTCCTAACTTTGTAAAGGGACTGTTTTTGCCTAGTAATAGGCCCTCTCCCTTTTTTGTTTTTGTTTTTTTTTTGTTTGTTTTGCTCCCATACCTATAGTATTTGAGGGCCAGTTTCCATAAAATGGTGGCGGATAATAAGGCATCATCATCCCAGGTTTAGGTGAAACTGTTAATCCAGATGCTTTCTTTTCTGATACACTTAAACCCTTTCCTGTTAATGCGTTCAACAACATTGGAATACCAATAGATGCTAGGAGCGTCCCCAAAAAACTACCTCTTTGCTTTTGTGATGGTTGAATGAATACTTGTCCTCCATTTTGAATAGCAGCTAAAATGTCTAGTTTTTGTTTTTCAGTTAAAAGGTGTTTATACTTAATCAATTGCTGTATTTTTGAATCTGGTATTAAGAAACCACCAGATTTATTACCTTTTCCAAAAATTTTATCTATTCCCAAGGATCCGAGAGCTGATAAAGCCCCTGTAGCTAAAGCTGGTGCCGCTTTTGATGCTAATTTGGTGGCCATTGGAAGCATTTTTGTTCCAAGTGAAATTAAACTAGACCATAAAGAACTGCCATATTTAACTGATTTTCTAATCTGTGTTTTTGAAATCTTAATATCTACACCAACTCCATTTTTTATCGCTTTTTGGATTTTATTTATCTGTGTTTTAATTAAATTCAGTCCATCGCTTCCCATCAACTCATTTTTAGCTAATCGAATTGTTATTGGTGAATTTGTTTCATATGCTTTTGCTAATTTTTGTTTTTGTCCTTGCGATAATTTCACACCATATTCATAATAAGTTGTCATATTTTGTATATAATATGTTATATAATTTTGATAATTACAAAACATGTTTAATTAAAAAACTATAAATATTGTAACAACATAATTAATTTATGCTTTAATAAGAAGTTTACCACTGCTTGTGTATAATTCAATCTCTTTTTCATGAAGAACAAGAGCATTCAAAGTATAGTTAGTTGCATTTGCTCCATTAAGTTCATATCGGAAAGTCAACGATACAATAGAATCTTTTGTGTCTTCCTCTTGATTTCTTAGGTCGAAATAAATCATTCCAAACAAATTTCTGAAATTACTTCTATCAATTAATGCCCCACTAAGAAAGTCATTGTAAGCAGAACTATAGTTCATAAGTGTTCTGTATAATCTACTCTCTTCATTAGCTGACAATTCAAGTTGAGGATAATATATGCTATTATTCATTTCAAGCTGAGCTTTACTGAAAACTCTGTTATTTGCACCTATACTGAATGTCTTGAATGTAAATATATTAGCTTCTTGATAATTATATGAAGCTGTTGGATTCACCCATAGAAAAACATGTCTTGGTCTTCTTATACCTGTACTAATTCTGAAAAATGAACTCACAGCCGCAGTTTGATTTTTTTCATAATGCTCTCTCAAGTATATCCAAGTTTTTGGTTTCAGATAGTTTTCCAGATATTGACGCATACCACCACCATTAAAAATAAGTTTAGGGCACCATAATCTGAATTTAGTAATCAAAACTTTTAAATCAGGAGCAGCATTGCTACGAAATATAATATTGTTATCATTTTCTAATCGGATTAAAATGTTCATTTTTATATTTGGATGAAGATTCTTTTTGAATGCAGCAAAATACGAATATATATTCAATGTGATAGATATTTTGTTCTCACTGCCTGCGTCTGTAAGAATTTTTTTGCGTCGCGAATCCTTGGTTGTACAATGCTTGAGCTGTTCTTGGCTCAGCTGTTCCAGTCGAAGTATCTAAATAAAATAAATTGTCTTTAGCAACTGTATTGGCATATTCTTTAGTGTATTTTAAAAGTGATAGAACATTCGATGATTCATTGGCTTTTGTGTTGTTATATACACTTATACCATTACATTCAACTTGTATTTCTCTAATGGAGGTGTTACCGTTTGTTGTTGTACAAAATAAATTTACATTTCCCACTCCAGCGCCGATACCAGCTCCATCTTGATCTTGATCTAACTGAAGAAGTTTGAAATTGACTTCAATATATGCATTATACCAGTCTATTGGGTTAGCCTCTGAGCTATTATCTATTACAAACATGTAATGATCTTTTGTTTGTCGATTATTTGCCCCAATATTAGCATTCAAAGGTGTTTGTAAATCATAATATGCATATTCATATCTTTTAACAAATTCTGGACTTCGAAAATTTCCGTTCATATATATATTATTAGTTTAGATAAAAAATCATTATAATAGTAAATCATTATAAACATCTTTAATATATTGATATTTGTCAGTATCTTGAGCCTGTTGCTCATTTTCTTTTTGTAAAAGTTTGATTATTTCATCACCTTTTGTTTCATTCGTTATTTTTGGCTTGTTTGTTTTATCACTAAATTTATTGTAAATTTTGTCACCAATAAGCTGACCTGTTTTTTCACCTATTTTTTCCGACCCCTTTTCTGTCAACTTTTCAGCACCCTTTTTAGCAAGTTGTTTAGCTGTTTTGCTTGCAAGTTTTGAAGCTATCTTACTTCCAACATTTTTGAAAACATCAAATATTCCTTCACCTTGAATAATGTAATCTCCAGTATCTGGATCATTTTCTCTTCGTTCCATCTATATAGTGAGTGTATATAAATTAAGCTTCTTTTATCACAACGGTTAAAGATATATCAATTCCATTTAAGTCAACCTCCCTGTTTTCGTCGTCTGTGATATAAAAAGTAACTTCAGATAGTACTTTTGTATTTATTTTATTCCAAAGATAATTTATTGGTTGTATTTCAAATGGTAGAGCTCTTGTTTTTGTATTCGTTGAGAAGGTAAAAAGCACGTCTGATAACCGCCCTGAAATGATTGAATTACTTAGTAGAGAAGTTCTTATGTATAAGTTATCAATACTGTTGGTGATATTAGGAAATTGGGGGCCATAAGAACTCGCTTTTAATATCCCTGTTTTATCGAAACCCAGTAAATCTGCAAAGTTTCCGCTATTCTTGAAATCAATCCAATAGTTTTCATCCAACTTTATGAAAACCTTATATGTTGTAAAGTCAAATAATATATCAATTCCATAAGTCTCCTTTTGCATGAGTTTTCCAATTTCATTTTGAATATATTGATTTATATCATCATAGTCATAAATACCTGATGGGAATGTTATTGTTTGCCAAGAAGTGCCTTTGTTTTTTGAGATCTTTAATTGGTTGTTTTAATATTCTGGTCGTATGTTATGCCAACTTGCAGTCATACTGAGATGATCTAATGCCATATAGTATTGTTTGTTGTCATCTAAAATTAATTCAGGAATGAACTTTGTAGTGAAATTACCTGGTTTATTATTTTGGTTTTGTTTTTTAGCATCTATTGATTTGAAAACTAAAACTCTATTTACATCCATTATATTATATGCTTATATATTTATTGTATAATTTCTCATGCATTGTTCTGTCAATAGCCTCTATTTTCAATAATTCATCATTGATT
The DNA here is from genome assembly GCA_022457155.1 of Cladopsammia gracilis. NCBI lineage: Eukaryota > Metazoa > Cnidaria > Anthozoa > Scleractinia > Dendrophylliidae > Cladopsammia > Cladopsammia gracilis. The sequence continues at coordinate 223,540 of JAJGOT010000305.1, forward strand.
TGTGATAAGTCATTTCGCAACACTGGACTATTGTTTCCAGCTACCATTGAACCGATTATTATTTTCATACGATCAGCCAATTGCTTTGGATCTTGATAATACATAACACTTGATCCAATCATTCTGGACTTACCAGATGATTTGTGTGGCCCAATATTACTGAGCATATTAAGATCGTTAAAAATCTTTACAGCATTCAGACTGTAGTTTGTTTTGGGATTATATCTTTTAGTTAGCATATTTATGAGTGATTTATCAGCATCAGCTTCATAAACCAATTTACCACCATGATATGCATTCAGCTTCATTTCATTCATCAATTTTGAGACATCAATAAGAAGGCCACCATATTGATTACCATTTATTTTGAAAGCATTTCTTTTTGGCTGTTTATATATTCGAATACCCTCACCTGTTTGTCTATACTCGAACGACTTTAATACGTCTGAGATCGTATCCCTATATTTTCGAAGAACGCCTATTTCATTAGTATATTCCGCCTTAACTTCTTTACTCTTACCCTTTTTATTTCTGCCCAAGTCCATTGCTAATTCAGCAGATTTTTTCTTTTCTTCCAATAATTTTTGGGGAGTCAATGATAATAATTGTGAGGGCATTGTCAAATTGTTTTTGTTTAAAATAATTTTATCATCTTTATTGAATCGGTTATCAATCTTCAAATATGTCGGATCTTCTCTTGATGTTTGTTCTGGTTGGTAATCTATTTGGGGCAGCTCATGTTGTAATGTTATTATGTCTTTATTCGATTCAATTATATCCTGAAATCCCTTTGTTAAAGCTAATTGATTTTCCCGTAGTTGTCCAATTAGTTGATCCTGTTTCTCATCTGTTTTTTTCTGTTTTTCAATCAATGGCTCTCGTAATGTCTTAAAATAATCACTCATTACAATATCACGCCCTCCTTCCTTATTTTTTACTTCATTTTTTGATTCAGTAACTGCTTTGACAATTTTATAGCTATCATATTCTGAATCAGCATATTTTTTAATTCTGTCAATATTCATTATATAAAATATGTTACATAATTTATCTGTCGAAATGACACTTATCTTTAAAAATATGTGTAAAAACAACACTTATATTTATAGATATGTGTGGAAACAACACTTATATTTATTATCTAACATATTTGTATATGAAAATTCCGAATTACGATACAAATAGAAATGGTGAATCAAAAAAAAGATTAAACAATTTTTTAGACGAAGATTTTAGAATGATTATTACAGGACAAAGTCGATGTGGAAAGACAAATGCTCTTATGCATATGTTAAGAACACCACTGATGTATTATGATAAGATATATTTATACACACCACATCATCATCAGGAAAAAATACAAGATCTACAAACATTGATGAATAAAATATCTGATAAGGTTGGTTATCCTGTATTAGAAATTGGATCATCTGATGATATTAAAGACACTTCAGAATATCCCAACAACAACCGTAAAATTGTCATTTTTGATGATCTAATTAATGCACCTGATAAAATACAAAATAAAATTGCCAACAACTTCACAGATGGACGCCATCATAAGATAAGCCCAATTTATTTAAGCCAGAGTTACTATGATATTCCGCAGAAACTTAGATTAAACTGCAGTCATATGATGTTGTACCCACCTACTACCAAAAACCATTTGAATCTCATTGCCAAAGAAAACTTAATAGACCCTGGTTTGTTCAATAAATTAGGACCCTATGAATTTCTGTTTGTGGACAAAGAAAATAAAAGTGTGAAGAAGAATTTTGATGAAGTAATCTAATGTAATATCATAATATAGATGGGCATATTTAATAACCTTAAGAAATTCACAAATATTGACATTTCTGAATATATTAGAATCATTAGCCAAAAAATTCAAGCAAGTAGTGGACTCAAGTTGGATGCAAACAATAACTATGATATGCAAGGTAAAAAAATAGTAAATATAGGACAAGTTACTGGCTTGGATGAGGTTGTCGATTTCAAATTCGTCAGAAATACATTCGTCAGCAAACATCTGCCGTTAGTTACAGGAAATCTTGACATGAAAGACAATAACATCAAAAATTTAAAAACACCAATTTCAGAAAAAGATGCTGTTAATAAAGAGTATGGAGACACGCATTATTTAAAGTTAGATGGAACAACTCATATGACTGCAGATTTGGATCTACGAGGAAATATATTAATTCTACCTGGAGAAATTGATATGGATCGAAAACTGATCACAAATATGGATACGGATGAAAACAATGATCTTTCTGCGGTGAATATGGTAACTTTGAAAAAATATCACCCTGATGCCCCAGCACAAACACATGAAGTGACTAAAGATATTGATTTGAAGGAGATGTATAATGTTATTAGTAGCAAACAACAAACATGGCATGATTTGGGAGCACATTATAACAATCTAGTTTCTTACAATGATGTCAAAAATATATTCTTATCCCGTAAAGAGATGCTTCCTATGGAGAATTCAATTGATATGAACAACCACGTAATATATAATGTTCAAACCCCAACTGTAAGCGATATGGCTACGAATAAAGGTTATGTTGATACACATTTAAACGAAAAATTAGACAAAACGATTTCCAGCGATCTTGATATGCAAAGTTATAAAATTACTAATTTAGCAACACCTAAACCAAATGAGAATGGCGCTGCCGTAAATGTTTCATTCTTCAACGCCGAACTCAATGATTCTAATACAAACATGTATACACGAATAACAGACGATTATAAGAGTTATGTGAACAGGTCACACATAACTTCCTCTACTGCAGAAAAAGACGTTTTCAGATACCTGATGGAAGATGTGAACGAGAGCTCGTCGGAGAGTAATATTGTTGTTAATGGAATTATCAATTTTGTATCAAGCCCACACAAAATCAATAAGAAAGCCTATGATATGACTCTTACGACAGACAATAACGATGAGTTCAGGTCAAGGATAGGTTTTAATGCATACAAACTTCCTCAAGGTGAGTACACTATGGTGATTGAGTTTTTCGTTCCAGATAAAGCTCACATTGGTTCGACATCTGTCAATGTTGTCTCAACAGTTCTTAATATTGGACAGCAAACTACAAAGATATTCAACACTGAAGGATATACAAAAAGCATTGTTCATTTACATAAGTATCAGGTATCTCCACCTGAATATCTTATGATAGATCTTCATGGCAGTATATCGAAAGGGAATACAAAGAAAGCACATCTAATCGTTTATGGCGTTCAAGGTCATGTCTCGAGTGTCGATCCAGATGTATTTGATACTGTTTATGTAATTGAGGGGGGGAAAATGGTTATGGAGACCGATATTGATATGAATGGTAGAAACCTAATTGGTTTACCAAAACCCAAACAGTTACAAAAATTCATATTTTTAGGCAATTATATGAAAAATAAGAACAGTTATGATATCATATTCAACGGTTCATTATCTTTTATTGCATTAATCAATTTGAAACTTATAAAATTATGGCTGATGATATTGGACGATAAACCGCCTGAAGGATATGAAAAAATGTTTATATTAATTCATAACACTTCGTTCGCTCCGCAGAATTGGGAAAAAACATCAAATAAAATTTTATACACTTTCAATATATCAACATCAGTTATCAATTTCAGGGAAGATGCAGACGTACAAATCAAATTGATATCATTTGATGATGACATTAAATTTGCACCTTATAATTGCCATATCAGTGCACTTTTTGAAGAGTTTTAATATATAATTATCTAATATATTGATATATATATATATATATAAATGGCAATTCTCACACAGTCAATTAATTTTTGTAATCAATTTTTCACAACCCAAAAAACCTACATCCTGATACTAAAGATGAAATATTAAAATCGGCTTTAATATATCAATTTTTGTATGTAAACTATTTTAATGAGCCAATATCATTTAACCAAATATTAGAAAAACACTCTGACATTGGATTAATAGGACCAGGTTCTTGTACTCTAAATACCAATTATCAATTTTTAATCAAACATGCTATTTTTCATGATGCATATGGAAGATTTTATAATGACTATGAAAAAGGGCCTGGATACACATATTGCTGCCATTCATTGCCGAAGAAAATAAAAAGATCTCCAATAATGGGCCAAATAAGTGGTGTATTATATTGCCTCATTTCAAATCCTAAAATATAATTATCCAAATATATAATATAATGACTAAAACAGATATATTCAATTTCAACCATATTGATAAAAACATCAGCCAAGAAAAATTATCTGAAATCAAAGCATTGTATAAATTTTATCATAAACGCTTTTGGTGCTATAAGAAGGCTTTCAAATATTTCAAGAGATTGAATTTAGCTATGAATTTAACATCAGTTTCTTTAGTAGCCACTGGTACAATAGCTGGTTCAATTACATTAAACCCTATTATTTTAGGAGTAATTAGTGGTAGTGGTTTATTGCTTAATACATACAGTGAAATTAAGAATTATAAAAAGAAAATCGAAATGTCTTATTTTGCATACACAACATATCAAAAAGTATTAGTTGATTTACGCTCATGTCTCAGAGGAAATCAATTCAACCACACTGTTTTCATCAATGAAATGAGACAGTTAGATGAAATTATCATCGATCTTTGTCCTCTTGCTGATAAATTCGAGAAACAGTATGATAAAAAATTCACTTCCGAGTAAACTTTTAGAGTAAATTCTACGATAAACTTTACCATAAACTTTTATTTTGTTACTCATTCAAAGGGGTTTTCCCTTTACATGACGTATGACTTCCTGTTTTTTCTGAGAATCACGCAACAGGTCACCTTTTAATAATTTTGTTGATATCATTCTTTATCAATTCATAAACATGTTTCCACCAAGTCTCATAGAATTTTAATGTCTTCATTGACTTCGTTACTTTAATACTCTTGTATGGAAGCTCAAGCATCCGAAATAATTGCTTGATAACAAATTTAATACTAATCATCCGTTTACGGTTATTGTTAACCTGCGATAATACTTCATTAATTAAAGCGAATATTCTCAGGATTTTCTCTCTATTATCATTACTGATTTGTACATGATTCTGTTGTGCTATATCATTGACAACGTTTAAAATATGATATTTTCTTATATACACACTCTTTCTCGTTATTTTATATTTGTTATCACGGAAATCAATATATGGAGCTTGTAAATCATATCCATTAACAACACCACAATTTTTACAAACATTCATACCATTGTCATTAAACATATCTTTTTTATCACAACATGATTCAACAACTTCCGTATTTCTAACAACATCTGCTAATCGTTGGTCACAAAAGGGACATATAGGCTCTTCCATATTCTCCAATTCATTGTGAATTACTGAATTACAATTCATTCTATACTATTATATGAGATAATATTTTTATGTGACTAACATGCAAATCTTGTTTTGCTTGAAAAAGGTTTTTTCCCTTCCCAATGGAAACAAAAGAGAACAATGGCAAGTGGATTTTGCATCATCCACCATTTGATTGGTTGAGGGAAATCATACGACTGTCTCATGACCTTGAAACGCAATATTATGACTCATTTTCCTGGGGGAACCCCCTATTGTATGACATCATCGACTTCCTGTTTTTCCGAGAATGTCACGCAAAGGAAATCACGCAATGGAATAAACGCACTTTGTTTTTTATAAAACATATAGTTTAATTATTTTATGGAAACATATAGTTTAATTATTTTATGGAAACATATAGTTTTCCAAAAACTGGTTTACATTAAATGGAAACAAAAAACTGGTTACCATCATATGGTAAGTAGTATAGAGTTGGGTTGGTATCAGATCAAAAATAATTTTTTTTGATCTGGTGTCCCCAACTCTTATACTACTTTTATAGCCCCCCTCTCCCCCAAATTCAATGTTGAAGACCTCTATACCAAATACAGTGTAAGTTAAGTATTTGCGTCAACAGCAACTTTGAAAGAGGGGGAACGAGAGGGGAGGGGTGACTAAAACAAGGAACCTTCCCAACACTTTTGTCTTTGGTTGCAACCGAAGACAAAATTACTTGGGAAGGTTTGTAAAACGCTAAGAAATTACACTACCTTTGGGTTTCAGCTCAATTTAAAACACGAGCAACACTTTTTATAGCCCCCCTCCCCCCCCCCCCCCGCCAAATTCAATGTTGAAGACCTGTATACATAATACAGTGTAAGTTACTGTAAGTTTTTGCGTCAACGACAACTTTGAAAGAGGGGGGACGAGGGGGGAGGGGTGAGGAAAACAAGGAACCTTCCCGACACTTTGTCTTTGGTTGTAGTCTTACTTTTTAGATATCATTTTAGGTTTCTCCGTAAAAGCACTCAAAACACTCTAGAAACAATGCTGCAATGGATTAAAGATGCCACGAGTTGAAGCTCTGTACAGCTTCTTGTTATATTAAATGAATTCAGTAGATTTAGCTCACGTGTGAAGCATTTTGCGGCAACAGGCATTCGTCTTGCTCTTCCATCTGGTGCATTAAAATTTGCTTTCCAAACTGCTCCGAATGACCCTATGCCAATGACCTCTTGAAGTTTTATACGGCTTGGCTCGATCTCCCATTTATCCACGTCTTGATTCAAGACCTCCATCTCAATCCCTTGCTCTTCATCAGGATTAGAAGGAACACTGTAAAAGTCACTTAAAGAATTAAATGTCAGAATTGAGAGCCTATGACAAAATTTAAAAATTATGTGTGCTATTAAATGCATATGAAATGGACATGAATACGTCTTAATGCTCCAGATTAAAGGCCCTGTCACACTATTGCGTATGAGAGAAACGTATGAGTTGCGCATGAAAATTCATAAAATAATTTTTATACGCACAAAATGCCCTTGCAAATACAGCGTTTGACCAGCGTACTTGACCTATGGGTAACGTACCTCTAGCGTAACTCTCGCGTATTCAGCGTATGCCTAGCGTATGCTTAGCGTATAAACCATACGTCCGAATGCGCACAAAATTAAAAAAAAAAATTCTGCCTCGCCGTATGCCACCGTATGACAGCGCATGCCACCGTATGCGACCGTGCTTGAAATGTATACAACCTATGCCTAACGTACCCCTAGCGTATGTCAGCGTATACGAGCGTATGAGCGATATTTTTCATACGCTTGCATACGCTAGTACGATACGCAATAGTGTGACAGGGCCATAAGCTGTTCACTTTTCAAAATATGCATCAAAGAGTCGTTGTCAGAAAAAAAAAAACATGTTATAAAGAACACTGAAGTGCTTAAGCGCTTGTTAAAGCAAGCAGCTGTTAAAAATAGTAGACTATAAACATATTTTATATGGGAAAAAATAGCTTTGTTTTCATTTCACTTGCAGGCGGCTTAACTCAGTAACAACTTCATTTTTTTTATCTTTATAATAATTCCAATCAACCACCAATGGCCATGGCATGGTTCATCTGTCTGAACACGGTTGATTGATACGCGACGATTTTCCGTTCCGAAGAATTCAAAAGGTACATTTTGCTATGTATATTGGCATAAGGGTTACGGTCGAGTCATGACAATTAAAATTAGCCCCATTCAGGATATCTGTTCCACAATTTTTCTTAATTTTGCCGATTTTCAACGTTGTTATACCGATGATAAAGAGATCGGGCTGACAAATCGAAGCCTGTACGTCGGGACTAGCTTGAGACGAAAATGAGTTTGAGATAGGGCCAAAAACTACCAGGAGACTATACATGTATACCTTACCTTTTTCTGTGACAAATAGTAACGCAAAAGAGTGGTATTAAGAGCGTCTGTTTCTGGTGAAAAGCTAATGTTGATTATGGTGATTGCTATGATGGTAATGATCATGATGATAATGATGGTCCATTATTGGTAGTGAGAACCATCAACATCCTTTTGCGGATATCTATACGGAGGAGATGGTTAGTGGGTTTAAAACGGGCGTAGATCAAGAAGTGACTCCCATTGGTAGGACAAGTGTGCCAGAGATGGAGAAGTAGAGGTTCTTGCTGATCTTTCTTTGCGCTGGACGTGCTTTCTCTTAGCCTCGACTACGTGGCCCTCCCCAGGAATAGGAAGTCACCTAATGACAGTGCGCCAGAAGGTATGGTCCAGGGCTGTAAGCGCCCAGGAAGTGCTTGGTCTATCTCGGCCTTAAAGAAAATTTGAGTTTCTCCTTCAATCGCTTGCCCTTTCCGTTGTGTGACCGCCTCCGTGAGGGGAGTTCCACTGCCGAAGGGCTGCTAAGGTATGCGTTCGTCTTCCCTCAGTACAAAGGAACCTGCCAGGAGCCGACTCGTCGTTTCATATCATTGTGTGCATGGACATTGCATGAAACGGCCGCCAATTTCCAGTTCGTTTCAACCCACCCACTGTAATGGCATGTAGTACCCAGACTCCCCTGAGTCCTACATGTTCAAATTAAAATTGCGGCGGTTTGTGTTTTTCGACGTGGTTGAAAGATCGATTTGATACTTCTTATCGGTTTAGAATGTACAGAAGGCGGACATATTTGATTTTACTGGGAGTTGATCTTATCAGCTTAATATATATTCGAATGCGGATTATTACAAGAAAAGCTGCAACGGGACGCAAGCAAAGTACGGATCGATTTTAGAGTTGTTTATAAGAAATCGACTGCTTTTGGTGTTAAGCGACCGCGAATAATCATAATTGCTTCAAATACATTAACAATTCATAAGTTTATCAGCCTGTCAAACTAGGTAAGTCAATCACGTGCATCTCATTGGGAAGCTTGGCGGTAAATGCATGGATACAGAAATGAAGGTATTTGTTCCGTGGTAAAGCAGGGTTGAATGTCAAAACAATACAATGATCGCTGAATTTTTGTATCGTTACCTTGCACTTTATATTATATATAAAAGCACCCTTGGGGAATTCTCTAGTGTTCGCTTAAGTAATGATCCGCATAAGAAGGAAAGTGCTAACGGCAATGCACGACGGAATGTCAATTTTTTCATTGTTACAACTAGTGATCTGGTTGGCCTAGACTCAAAGACCGCTAAAAAGTTAAGGTTCAAGGTGCATTTTGTCTGCTTTTTTAAAGGTTTCAAGTAATTTGAGACCCAATCGCACAACATGCAATTTTTAAAAGAAATTGTATTTGAGGAAGTTCGTCAAAGAAGCAAAATTATTAGCTATTGTCTAGTCTTCTGCTATTCTGATTGGTTAAGCACGAACATTTCCTAAAATTTATTTGACGCAAATGGATTTTCTTTATTTTAATACTGAAATATAATTATGAACCATCAGCCCCTCCTCTATTCTTGAACTCAAAGAAATTCTATGTGAGAAAGAGCCAATGCCGCAGAACAATGAAGTTTACTGTAGTTCTTATGTGGAGCATTACTTAATATCGTGTAGCGAGGTGTGTAAGATAGTTGTCATGCGTGAGCTAGAAGAAGACGGTTATTGTTGTCGTTAGGTAGTAGATGCCGTGAGTTGCAAGCGTAAGGGTAGGATCAAGTAAAGGGAATTACCGTTGTAACGGTGTCAGAACACGGAGCTAGTTTTGTATAGACTGTTGGTTGTGGTTTTACATTTGTGGTTTTCTCCTCCCGTTACATTTGGTGTCAGGAGTGGGATTCGGCTCATCGCATCGAAACCTCCGCCCGTTCTTCGATCATCCATAACCAAGAATTAAATTGCAAGACTTATCAATGACTGCAACTGGAAGGTTAAATCGTTTCATATTGAGTTGATTTTGAAGACTGAGATTTATTCTGAGGGTGAAGGTTAGGGTGAAAAACTGTGCAGTTGATGTGTGCACGTTAAAGTTGAGTTATCACACTTCAGTTGTTATTGTAGTTCTTAAAAGTAGTTCAATCTACTTACTTTACCTTTGAATCCTTGTTGTAGTTAGTTGCCTTCTAGTTTAGTTGTTGCTTACGTCATCAGGCGACCGTTATATTTGCATTTGTGATTTTGCTGTGTTGTCGCTGTGATAGTTGTTAGTGATACTGGATAAGATTTAGGATGGCAACTGCAGAAGACAGCTACAGCGAACTTCAGGAACCGGGGCTTCAGGATTTGTTTGCGGAGCATTGGCGTTTAGAGAGTCGTGAAGAAGATTTATCTTGCCGGGACTTCAGGAATCGCCGGCACTGGTTGTCACGGCTATTGAAGAGTTGGGTCGAAGGCTTCAGAGTAACAGTGAAGACATGGAGCGACGAATGAGCGATCAATTTCAATAACAAATCGATGAATGAGGCCCTATTAGAGGTTATCGGGATACAGGATATTTATATAAAATTTTATAGGGATACGGGATATTGAGGGGGGGGGGGGGGAATTAACGGGATACAGGATATTTAGAAAAACGATTCCGGGAAACCGGTCCGAGCATCAAATTTGTATTTTTTTAAATATAAAATAGGTTCATTGATTAATGTAAAAGATGTAGAAAGTGAGAAAAATGTCACAAATACTAATTTTGGCCCTTCGAGACAGTCTGTTCGAGAAAAACCCTCCCCCCCACCCCTCCCCCTTAGGGTTTTTCGATTTGCGCCGCTGTACATGTCTTGGGGCGCAATTTGAACCGCTGCGGATTTCGTCATTCGTCATTCGTCATTGTGACAATGCTTCGATCATTGTTCAAAGAAGAAACGAAAAAAGAAGAGAAGAGACAACCAAGATAAATAAAAGAAAGCCCTTCACAGTTTATCGAAACAATACAAATTGTTTTAAGGTTTAAATTTCTTACTGATTCTGTCAAGAGTTTTGCATATTGATGTAAACACATTCTTATATTTTATTTACACATTTCCCGAACATGCTCCTCTTTGCTACACACGTCGAGCTTTTGTAAAAAGTATAGTATAGTAATGCCAGGATAAATGTGATGTTATGCAGTGTATGTATCAAGTCGAAAAATCTCGGCAATATTTGATTCAGGTCGACGTTTGACGAAATATATCGTGGAGAAATGCTGAAAATAGCATTTCCGAGACTCTAGATTTCAAAATTTTCTGGGGAAGGGGGGCTTGCCCCCACAACCCTCTAGATGCTCGCATATTCGGCGCTCATTACGATAATAAAATTTCAAATTATGCTCCGCCGTCCCTGTGGCTTCGAAGAAGGTTTTGCATGAAGTTACCGCTTGCATTTATGAGGAGACGAGAAACCTGCCATAAAATGCTCATTTTTGAGCAAAATCGAGAGCGAGGATTTGAAGTCGTTTCTCCAGGCCTTATGCATTTGGAATACCGATTAGATCAACGAGCCAAAGGGCTCGGCATTCGGGATTATAGACACGGTGTACCATCCTCGATACCCTACGTGCATACAATCATCATTTCAATAAGAACAAAACAAATCTGGTAAAAGTAAAAAAGTAACTTCATTACATAATCTCGTACTCAGCTATGTTACATGGACATGACGTAATCAGCATTAACCGGCATTAAAGGGATACAAAGTCATGGAATTAACGTGATATTTAGGCCAAAAGTTAACGAGATACGGGATATTTTGGTCAAAAATTAACGGGATATGGGATACTCAGAACCCCCCTAATGGGGCCTCATGAATTGAACAACAAAATATGGCATCTTTCGGACAACGTGCAAACGGGCCGCGCGAAACCTGGACACCAACTAGAATAACGTTGATGCGCGTGAACCGGAAGTGAGATATGAAGATGCCGGAAATCGCCGTTTAACGGAAAAACCCGTTATAACACCAGCACCGTTTATTAACGAAAAATCATCATGGGAAGATTATCAAATACAATTTGAACTGATGTCTAAATTGAATAACTGGGATCACACAACGAAAGCGATTAACCTCGCAGCCCGGCTTGCAAGAATCTGCTCAAGCTGTTCTAGCAGATTTGGATCAAAATGCCACCAGAGATTATCTCGCCCTCACAGACGCGTTGTCAGCTCGATTCGGAAATTATAGAAAAAAAGAATATTTTTGAACTCAACTAAAGTATTGAACTAGAGGGAAAGAAGAAACTCTCCCAGAATTGGCGCAAGCTATGAGGCGACTTACACGACAAGCTTATCCGGAGGCGTCAAGACCAGTACAAGATCGAGGTACTTGCAAAAGATTATTTCATTGACGCGATCGTCGAGACCGAAGTAAGATGGAAGGCCTACAACTTTGCAAGAGGCACAGTGTATCGCATCCGAAATGGAGGCCATGCAAGCGTCAGAGCCTCAACGGCACCGGCCATATCGTACGGCCGCAGCTTCGAGTCAGAACATGGACAAAACGGAGGTTGGAGAGATTTTACAAGAAATGAAAAGAGACAGAAGAGCAGAGGAAGCTGCTAGTGGACGATCTGAAGAAAATCATGAGTGGTCGCGGTCAGGATAGCAGAGGAGGCGCGTTGGGCCCGATGAATAGCTACCGAGGAAGTGAATGTTGGAATTGTGGTGAATGCAGGCACCTTTCACGTAATTCTACGAGACGACGTGTTTCAGCACCCCACCATAAACAGAGAAGTGAGCCCCAGAGAGGTCAAGAGAGGCCCATATATCCGGTTTATCCAATACGGATTGGTGCTATTGGTACCACAAAAGAGAAGTGTGGTGTTTATGTCAGTGTTAAACTGGAAATCAAGTAGATGTATCATTGACGGTGGACACCGGTTCCAATGTGACAATCGTACACCCAGCTGTAATAGCGAAGATTGATGAAGCAGCGAGGCCAGTAATAGAGACGGCAGTAGAAAATGAAATGGTATTGGCAGATGGTAGTACGAAAGAATATCTGGGTTTGGGAATGTTCGACTTAGAAGTGAAAGGGAAGAGAGTCAAGCACGAGGTCTGGATCGCAGAGATTGAGTTGGAAGGCATGTTAGGCCTAGATTTCTTGTGCAAGTACGGATGCAACCTTATTCTTGGACCAGACGGTGCGTTTAATCTCTCTATTCCTAACTCATCAACCAAGCAGAATATGGATATTCAAACGCGTGATGAATCAACTGCTCATTATTGTTATAGAGTCGAGATGCAAAACGGTACAAAATGTGAAAAACTGAATGAGGTGCACTCGCGTGAACAAACGGCTGCTGATCAAGCTGTTGGGGTCTCTGTTGCCAGCAAAATGGAGGATGAGAAGATATTTGTTGAGAGAAAAGTGACCGGCAAAGTAAAATGGTTTAACATGAAGAATGGTTATGGTTTCATTAACATGACAATAAAAAGAATGCCATTAAGGAGAGTAGTTGAAAGAAGAGGTTCTACAGTGTCGGGGATGGAGAGAGTGTGGAGTTTGATGTGGTTTGTGGAGAAAAAATCTTCAAGCAGTGAATATGACAGTACTGGATGGGAATCCTATTCAGGGAAGCGTACATACGCGTACGTACCGCGCCTATGGAAATAATCGTAGAGGAGGAAGTCGCCGCCACAAGAAGACTAACTCTGCTACAAATGTGAAGCAATCAGATCACGATCAGTGGGAACGAAATCTGAGGATGGAATCATTGTTCCGCAGCCGTATTTCAGGTCTTGGAGAAGGGATAAGACGACAATGCTGCACTGTAAATGGAGGATGAGATTATGAACAGCAAAGAGGAATGTGGAGAATAACATCCACATTGCATCCTGCGGCCGTATTTTCCCAGGCATTCTGGACACGTTCGCAGATACGACGGGGGGAATAAGTGTGGCTTTACAGTCCCCACAATATCAAGGGCAGAAGTCCGAAATTGTAGAGGTCATGGGATGACCCTTGGAAGATAACTAAACAAATCACAGATGTAGTTTATCGAATAGATAAAAATTCAAAAGGCAAATCCAAGTTTGTACACCACGACCGCCTGAAACCATTTCGAGAGCGGTAATACAGAACATTCGACTAAAGGGTGTTAATGATTGCCATTGAGAAGACATTACTTTAAATTTAAATTTTTAAAGGAACATTGATGAAATAGCATGTAGTTTTGAGGACATTGGATGTTATATTTAGAGCCATTATTATTTTTGGACAGTCAGATATTTTACTTTTATCTTTATGGATAGCCCTGATGCGGGAACGCATCGCTTTTAGTTGGACGGGGCAAATGTAGCGAAATGTGTAAGATAGTTGTTATGCACGAGCTAGAAGAAGACGGTTATTGTTGTCGTAGTAGATGTCGTGAGTGGCATGCGTAAGGGTAGGATCAAGTATAAAAGGGAACTACGCGTTGCAACGGTGAACACGGAGCTAGTTTTAAACAAAGAGTGTTGGTTGTGGTTGGCTGTGCTACATTTGTGGTTTTCTCCTACCGTTACAATAGGGTGTCTGCTTACCACAGGTTTTCATAAAATGCGTCATAAATCAAAAGAACGCTGGAAGCTGTGTTAACTTAAACGGTTTGGTGACACATTGATCGAATTCTATTAAAACAGCGCATAGACCACATACCACAAAGTTAAGATGATCTATCAGCAAAAAAAAAAAAACATTAAAAAAAAAAGATAAACCCAATTCATACTGTGTCCTTTTTCACAAAAGTAATAATTAACACGTGAAGGACGAAGTTTGACCTATTAATTTGAAGTGATTCGTTGTTACTTTAATTTAGTTTCTGCGGCTTCATTTTATTTATGACAATGAGCAATCCTCATATCCATGGTTATAGTCTTGCAACAACTCAACCAAAACACTGTTGCTCGTTTTTTAAACGGAACATTTGAAAGGATGATTGAGACTATAATTTTGCAATTCGCTTGCTTTAATAGTTATAGTTTTGTATTGTACTTAAAACCTACAACGGCCTATTTCAGCAAGTTGTTTTTGCCGACTTCAGAAACCAAATTTACTTGTAAAAATGGTGCATATTTGCCCATACGTCCACCTAATTAACCTATCTATGATTTTCGTACGAAGTAATTCTGCTGAACCTGTTCCGTTGACATTTTTGAAACTTTCCCTCAGAATTTTCTTCTTGTTGCTAAGCAACAACAATAACAATTTATTGAAGTATTTCCATATCTATACATGGCATTACCTAAGCTACATATATCAATTTCTAATTAAATTTACTTCTGAAATAATATTTTGTATCTATAATTCATGATAAACAAACATGACAAACCTGTGAACTATTGTCATACACGAATTCAAAAACAACAGGCGAAGAAGAAAATGAAAACATTTACAACTTGTATTTTCACTATGAAGAAGCGGAAGTTTGGTGCTGTTAGCTTTAACCCTATTTAGCTTGGGGGGGGGGAGTGCCCGCGCTAACTTGAAACATTCATAACTTCTTTAATATGTATTCAAACGCCATCAAAATTTGTGGCTTTTCCTAAAAATTATCTGGCAACAACTTCATATGACAATTTATTGATCATGTGCCTTGATGTTTCCATGACAACAAGATTTTGACAGCCATGTTTTTTGAAAACTTTTTGGTTAATTTAGCCTCCAAGCTCTAAAGTTAATTTATATTTTATAAGTATTATATTATCTGTAGTTTTTCTTGTTTAGTGTGTTCTTGTAAAATGTGTACTTGTAAAATGTAAAATGTATATATCTAGTATTGTATTGTATGATTGTATTTTTAAATCTGCATATTTGTAGCCTGTTCCAGGCGTTAAGTTTGTGGCGCGCGAAAGAAAATCGGGCGCAAGAGAAAAAACGAGGGGAGGCTGGGGAGAGAGAGGCAAAAAAACACCTGTGAAATTTATTTTAAAAAGCTCGTGGCGGTATACCAGAGTCTGGTATACCCTCTGGTTGGCCAAATTTGACACCTGATGTCAACACTGCCCGGTTGTTGACGCAGACAAGAAATGCGATATGGCGTGCGAAGGTCATCCTTCATCGAGTCAAGCACGTTCGAATCTGTGTTACAGCAAGCGCTTAAAGATTTCCCGCATGTGGATAGTTTACGTAAAGAACAAAAAGATTGTATTCAAAACCTGTTGCAGTCTGGGAAGAGGTCTTCGCCATTCTTCCAAGAGGATTTGGAAAGAGCTTGATCTTTCAACTTTTGTTCAAGGTTAATCGCATCCCAAAGAAAAGTTGTTTCTACGATAATTGCCGTTACTCCGCTCGTCGAGTTAAGGACATTAAATTGTCTCATTCCTTCCCTAAGGAATGAACGTAAGAATTTACTAACATCCGTGAGATTTACAAAACAGCAACCATGCTGCAGATTATCTGTTGGGTGCCAAATCAAATAATGCTATGATAAAACAACGGAGGTTTATCCAAACTCCACTGACACTATTCGAATACAGAAGTAACTAAGGAGCTAAAAATTATTGCAAGAATTCATGATTTCATTGCAGTGGAATTTTAGATAACGGCATTTTGAGACTCCGATCTAAGACGCCTACATCCTTTCTGCTTCTGCAGTTCGTGAATTTCGTGCTATATCAGCCAAGACCAAACTCTTGGCAACCGAAAACCGACCAAATCCTTGTTATTCGAAACCGGCTATAAACTTGCTAAACTTTGGCTCCCGTGCACTTAACATTTTTTTGGCAAAACCAACAAAACGAAGATGGGTGGACTTGCAAATCGTTTGATAAAAAGGACGCAGTGTTCACCGACATGGAAAGCGAAGCGAAGCGAAGTTGAAGGAATACGCGCGATGGGATCTTATTTCCCTGGAAATCTACAACGATTTTGATTGACAGCTGAAAACCACAACTACTTTGCTGCTGTCGGCGGTCAAAAGTGGGCAGCATGAGCTTTTTAAAATTAATTTCACAGGAGTTTCTTCGCCTCTCTCCCAGTTTCCGCGCCGACCCTATAGCGTTGCGCGCCGCTTTTCGCTGCTCCCCACAATCTAAACGCCTGGAACAGGCTAGCATATTTGTGCCTTTGAATGAAGAAAAACAGTGTTTATTGGTATAACTTTTATATTTTTACGTCATTTAGCGTTTATTTATTGGTTTGGATTAATTTGGAGTCAATTTGGACGGTTTTTAAGAGGTTTTAAAAATTCAGAAATCCAAGATGGCGGATCCAAGATGGCGGCCATATAACTAATTACCCAATAACTACGTCATATGACATCATCGTTCCATTGTACGGACCACAAAAGAGACAGTTTTGGACGTACTATGTAGCCTATAGGTTTCATTGTCATAGCCTTAATGTTCTTGAAGTTACCTCCCTCTCCCCCCCCTCCCCCCAGGCTCAGGAACTCCAAAAACGCCAACATACTTAACGAGCTCCTAAAGGCCTTAGGAGCTCATTAAAAACGGCCTGTTCATATCAATGCAAACAACATCAAACTTCGCGCCTTTCCGTCCTTTTTAACTTATTTTCTTTGACTGACGTCCACTCAAACTCAACTTTATCTGTCTCTTTTGAAGGCAGTGGGTCTCGTGTTGTTGGTAGCCGCTGAAAAAACTTGTAAGGGAACTAGCCAATATTTTGAGAGCATGTTAAGGTAGAAGATGTGTGTAACTAGCGTGGAAAATGTCTTCGGAGGCGTCTGGCTGTTAAGTAGAGCAATCAAGATTTACAGAATATGAAGCCATAGTTCTGAGAAGTGCCAGTAAGTTTATACATTACATACTTAATATTTTAAGAGTTTACAAGGAAATTAATGGACTTACTTTGCCCTGGCTGTGCTCCCAATGAAAAGGCGTTTGGAACAATAAATGAAAAAAAAGACAAGCCTTTGGTCAGGTGCACTTAGACTTGGCATTGTATTAACGTAACATGAACAACGATTTAGTCACAGCAGCAGTGTTTCATTTTGTGGCAGTCGGCATGCAAACTGATGGGAAGGTATAATGGAGATTTTTTTCGGAATCAGCCCTTTATTCCTGGGAAGTTCAGATGAACTCTTTCAAGAAAAATTTCTCGAATAGGGGAAGTTGGAATACATTTTGGTTAAGGTATAGTTGAGGCGCATTATAATCAGTTATGTGACAATTATTGAATAACACAACTAGGACCTTTTTACCCTTTGCAATACTGCAGTACATTTTAGCCAGAGAACGTTTTTATATTTTTCCCAACTAGGACTTTTTCCATGTGTGATTGAACTCTGTGTGATGAATTTTTACACCAGTTGAAATGTTTTTGTCGACTTTGTTTGTTGGGTTTTGTTTGTCAGTGGAATCGTCGATTTTAAAATAAATCTATTTTGGAATAAGCTAAACAGAAATTTCTGATGGGGTGGTTATTCATACCTGACATTTTTCGCTTGCGAATGTACCAGATGATGAATAGGAGAAAAATGACAACAATTACAACAGCTAGCGCTGCAATAATGTAATACATGTACTCCAACTTCGACCCACTCGAAGAAGCAGCTGTAGGGAAAGTTGCAAATGAAATTGTTTAGTGAAAGCGATTAAATGTTATTTGACCTTTAATTTTTATCTAACTCTTGCCATTGAGCCTGTAGATGAATTCTGACTATTCAAACTAACTGAGGTGTTCAATGTCTTTTCATGTAGTATTGCTTACTATGGTGCTAGTGACAATTTTTACAAAGAGGCACTACGTGTATTTAACTTTTGACTCTGTGATTAAAGTCCCAAGGTAGACAAAACTATCGCGCATTACTTTGCTTTGGTTTCGCATTTTTATGCCGCACAAGAGGGTTCTAACTGTTCCATTTGTGAAATGAGTTCTAGTATGGCCATTCATGTTTCCTGTAATGTATTTTTTGTGGCTGAGTCAGCGATGATAGAAATCTAGAGAGTGACCACTCAAATGCTGTTCGACAGCACTTCCCTGAAGTGTTGTGCTCTAAACATATATAAATGGTCTCATAAAACCCCGAAAAGCTATTTAACCTTCGGACGTACAAGGTTATTCTCCGATTTCTTCAAGAGCATTTATTGTTGGCACGCTAAGTCTTCAGTACCTGTTCATTTATATTTGTGACAGATGTTTGTAAAGTTGGCTATGGTAACGAGATATGACGTCATAAGTAGCATGAGGTTAAGCCATTTTTGAATAAATTGCGTGTTTTCTTTTTCGGTGAAAAAACATAAAACACTACTAAAAGCAGCAAAATGTTCGATTATATATTTTACAATTTTAGCAAAACATATTTGCAATTTTTGTATTTTTCTGATAAATTTGAATTTTTAATAAAATCCGCCATTTTGGATGACGTCAAGGATCCCCAGCAGCTTCATAACCCATAAAGTTTACGTTATCTTATAGAGCGCATCACAGACTATCTATCAAAGTAAAATATGTAATATATAATTACACAGCAAAAATCTAAGAAGGGGCGAGGGGGGTACGTTGCAACCACCCCCCCCCCCTTGTTCCACGGTTGGAGTAGTTTACGTGTACGTCCAAGGCTTAATTCTGATCTGGGGTGACACGGGTACATTGTCTGCTACTACAGGTGAATTAGTTATTTTACCCTTGCATTTTCAAAAAATGAATCATTGATCCTTCCCTGTGATTTTATGTTTGATGCAGTTCACAGAACATATGATCGGTTCTTTATATATAATTCCGCGGTCAAGATTGAAATATAGAAACTTATTATTATTATTTTTTTTATATTTCATTGTACATTTATAGATATGCGTATGTATATTTATTTATTTTTTTTCGGCCGGAATCGATCCCTGAGTCTGTCACCATGGTCACCATACAATTCAAAACAAAGACTGAAAAACAGTTCGTAGTTCACAGTCTTAATTATCTGTAGCGAGTCTAAATGCGATCTTACCCCTAACTTTGATCTCCACAGTAGAGCACACAGTGCCGGCTAGGTTCCGTGCTTCACAAATGTAATCACCGCTATCACCAACCTCGACGTTTTCAATGACAAGGGTACTCTTGTCACCATTCTGACTAATGCGGGCTCTTGGACTTAACGAGTCATCACTTTTCTTCCAGCTTATTTCCACTGCTGTTTTACTACGAACCTTGCAAGTCAATATGAGCTTATCGCCTGCCACCATTGTGGGATATGACATTGGATTCATTTCAACGGTAAGTTTTTCTGTTGTCAAAAAAATATATCACAGTAACGACAAAATATGAATATAATAATAATAATAATAATAATAATAATAATAATAATCAACAAATAATTTTATTAACAATTAGAATAACTATTTACAATACATTAAAATTCTAATACGATATGATATGTACATTTAAAATAGTATATCTAGCGTTACATTTATTTACTTTTTTGTGCTCAACCTTAGTTGAGCACATTGTAGCACAAGCACATGAGCCTCCAGACGATGACGCAATAAGAACACTACAGCAAAGCAGCCGTAAAGAAAGAGAGGAACGCTTGCGAAGCACACTAGAGGAAGTGGGGAACGCCCTTCCTCGTAAAACAAAGAGAGCTGCCGATCTAGCTGCAGAGAAAGGGGCATCTAATTGGCTAACTGTCATCCCACTTAAGGATATGAATTTCACTCTGAACAAGAGAGAATTTAAAAATGCCATCCATCTGAGATATGACTGGCATATCAATGACATCCCATCGACATGCGTGTGTGGCGACCACTTTACTGTAGATCATGCTATGATCTGTAGACGAGGGGGCTTTATCATCAAGCGCCATAATGAGTTGCGTGATCTCGAGGCTGATATGCTGAACATGGTATGTCATGACGTGGAAGTCGAACCTGTACTTCAAGAAATAACAGGAGAAGTGCTGTCTAGAGGCACAAACAGAGCCCCAGATGCTCGGCTGGATGTCCAAGCTCGTGGCTTTTGGGAAAGGCAAGGCTCTGCCTTTTTCGACGTTAGGGTTTGTCACCCGAATGCAGAGTCCTATGAAGACCTTACACCAGCGCAAACATATAGCCAGCATGAGATCGAAAAGAAACGGATGTATGCCAAGCAGGGTTTTGGAAGTCGAAAAAGCAACACTTACCCCACTAGTTTTTACAATCACTGGAGGTATGGGAGACGAATGCAAGCGATTTCACAGTAGACTCGCAGAACTTATCGCTATTAAAAAAGGGGAAGACTATAGTACAACTATAGCATGGATTCGCTCAAAGGTTTCATTCGCCTTACTGCGGTCTGCTCTGCTCTGTCTGAGGGGATCTCCATCCACAAGACGCGCTCCCTTGAACTTACAGGACACTGACTTTGACATTGATAAAAAACTCGCGGGAATTAGGAACTAAATTTTTATATAATTTCTCAGCCAGTCTTTTTTTATTTTTTTTTTATTTTTTAATTGATAAATTTTCTGAAACAATGTTATAGGATACAATTCATTTTGAAGAATCTAATTTTTGAAGGCCTTTCTCATAATAATAATAATAATAATAATAATAATAATAATAATAATAATTTATTTTGTGTGCACCAACAAATAATTTCATGGACAAAACAAAGCAGAATTATTGTTTTTGAAAGTTAAATAATTTGCTTTATTTGTATTTAAGACCGCCTGGGGTTAAAAACAAACAAACAAAGAAATGCATTTTTTTCCCTAAAATCTTCTTACATAAATAAATCAGAATGTATTTGTAATAAATGTGGAAGATGCTATGGAGTAAATTCCACTGTTGTTCACTTTACTTAAGCAATCTGCTTTATTGGTTACAAGGTGTTTTTCAGAGTTCAGATCTTACAGACATCTAATGGGCGTTTGTTCGAGGGAGAAGAGGCGGAGGAGAGGGGTGGGGGGGGATGATCAAGGAAGGTAGTACAATAACACCGTTAAAAAGATATTGGAACTTCACGGCCACTTCATGGGACAACACTGTCATATAAGTTAGTAATGACTGCTTTTAGACTTTGCTCTGACTAGGCAAGGTGTAAAAGTACGTGTAGTTGGTGAAACTGATGACAAATGTTCTAGTAGCCGTTATTAATTAGTAATATTTATTAAAAAAAAGCCTGGAAAAATGCTGAATCAGTCTTGGACCAAGGCCAAACTGTAAAAAAAGGCTAAAAGCCGCCGACCCCTCAAGTCTCCTAAGCACGAAACTTATTAAGACCCCTCCCCCCAACACCCCCCCCCCCCCTCTTTGTTAAGCCTCCCTAGTCCCCCTTTTATCCTTCTCAACCACAACAATCAACAATAAGGTTCGGGGAAAACGCCGCCTCCCCCAACACACACACACACACCATCACCCCCCCCTCAAAATCCCATTAAACGATTTAGCCATTTGTCAGTTGTAAGTAAACTCCATCCAGACCCTCTGATCGAACCATCGACAATACGCGCGCATAGTTAAAACACCCAAGCTCTGGAGTTTGATTTGGCCAAAAAGGCGTAATTTGGCATAATGTTTTCTGTATACGCTCTCCACATTTTCCAATGGAGCGTTTACCGTAGCAAATGAATTAGAAACAATGCATAGCAAATCTGCAGATTACAAATGGGAAAAATTAAAGCAAACCTATCACATGGAGAGTTGAAATGGCAATTGCTTCAGCGACTTTGTTTTTTGCTGTACACTTGTATCCTCCTTCCATGCTTTTTGCAGTGTTCGGTAACAGAAGGAAGGATCCATGTTCATTCTCGCTTACAACTGCAACTGGGGGAAGGCCTCCATCCTTGCTCCACAACAATGTTGGTTTTGGGACTCCAGTGGCTTTGCAGCTAATGTTGGTTATTTTGCCTTCAGGAACAGTTTGGTTTGTTGGAGACACATAAACCTGAGGAGTGACTAATTTAGACCAAACAGATAATAATCAATGAAAACGAAGACTACGACATAAAATATGTATATTACAAAATTATTCTGTAGAAGAATTGATGTTTTTTTTTTTGTAAGAAGCACAAAATACTGCACATAAAATAGGCACAATGCATGGTTTTAACCCTCGGATGTGCAAGGGGTTTTCGTTTTTCTTAAGGTTTTTCTCCGATGTTTTCAAGAGCATTTATTGTTAGAACATGCCATCTTTAGTAGCCGTTTATTTACCCTTGAGACACATTTTGATAAAGATTGGCGATAATCGGTTGCTATGGTAACGAGATATGACGTCATAAGTAGCATGAGGTCAATCCACTTTTGGAGAAAAATGTTTTTCACCTTTTTTCGGTGAAAAAAAATATAAAAATGCTACCAAAAGTAGCAAAATGTTTAAATGTATCATAGTTTGCAACTCTAGCCAAAAATATTTGCAACCTTCGCGATAAATTTAAATTTTTAGTAAAATCCATCTGGCGGCCTTTTGAGATGACGACACGGACCTCCAGCAGCGCTACAACCAATAATACTTTACCATAATTATCTTGTAGAGCACAACACAGGCTATCTATTTGATATAAAATATTTCCGAAATATTGTAACAAATGTAGATAGCAGAGCGAGTAAGAGGATGTACCATCCGAGGGCTTACAGAAAGGCAAATCTCCCAAGGGACATCGGTCTTACTACATACATTACAAAGATCAGGCCGTTGCTAGAGTATGCCTCGCCGATCTGGGAGGGGGGGAGGCTACCTGGCTACCTTGAAGAAGATCTTCAGAGAGTGCAGAATACATGCCTTGATATCATAGGACTCCCAAGAGACACTGTTGAGCTACTTAAAACTAGGCATCAAAATTTAACAAAGAAATAAAATAATTGAAAGCCAAAACAAATGGCTCTCGGACTCCCCTTAAAAAGTATGATCTTGACAACATAGATTGGTGTAAATCATATAACTTGACCTTTCTATGTACTCGGGAAACAAAATTACAAAACTTCCAATTTAAACTCCTCCACAGAAGAATAGCCACCGATAGTTATTTGTTTTAAATTGCTATTATACAAGGTGACCTTTGTTCCTTCTGCAAGGAAAATTCGGAAACTCTTGTTCACTTCTTTTGGGAATGTCCATAAGTACGCAACTTTTGGAACGAAGTTAAAGATTGGATTTACAGCCATCCTTGCTTCTCAACCGAAAACGTCTCATCTCTTCTTTGCTTGGGCTTAGTTGAAAATACTTCAAACCTCCTCTTTCACCGCGCCCTCCTCATTGCTAGATACCACATATATTGGTCTAAATCAATGCACCATATCCCATCCCGAGAACTTTATATTCGGAATATTCACTTATGTTTGGATGTTGAGAAGCCTTATGCTCTTAAAAATGGGACCCGAAATAAATTCAACAGGAAGTGGGGTGCCTTTACTCACAACAGTAGTCTGTAGTTTTTCCTTCCTATGTGAGTCTGGTGGCCATGGAGAACAGTCTATTTATTTTTCTTTATTTTTCCCCTTACCATATATCAGTATGTATCTGCACTTTAATAACTTTGGTTCTCCATTAACTACAAACTTTTTCTGAAATGGACAATATAATGTATATGATATATAGTACCCTGGACAGAACAATTGAGGATTGGGTTAAATGACAATAATTTTCAAAAGCTTCACCGAAATTCCATAAAGAAAAACGGAAGTAAAAAATGAGGAAACTTCACACATGGATTTTTTTTTAAATATCACACCACAAAACGGCGGGAAAACACGAGCGGTCGCGTCGGTCTTCGCGCCAAAAATTCGCAATGCTCGTGCAATGCTTTATTTTTTTTTAGTTTTCAAAAATTGATACATTGTACTTTAAAATCATAACATTACTATTTTCCCACGATGCCTTTTAAAAAGGGGGATTTGAACAAACCTCCCTATAAACAGAAACAAAAAATTCGTCTCATAAGCAAAAGTGAAAACAGAGGAAAACCACTTTCTCCGCGACTTCGACAGACAGTCCTTGAACGTATCGACCAAAGTGTAGCGGTAAGAAGTGCGCTTACAGAAGCTGGAGTCCGAGATAAAAAATGCCGCTAAAAGATGGGAAAGGCTTTTGCAGAGCAAGGGAGACCTGACACCTTTGAAAAGAAGTGGTGGGAAAGGAAGAAAAGTGGCAAAAAACTCACCTGAAGAGAAATTACTGGAGCGACTCGCAGACAGGGATCCTTATGCCAGCGTCGATATTTTAGCTTGCCGACTGCTCAACAGAACGGGTGTAGACATCAGTTCAAGAACTGTCAGTCGCCAGCTGTATCAAAGAGCCGAGAAACAATTCTCATTAAAAGTTCCAAATAAGTCATGCAGTGAAGTAAACCTCGAGCGTATTTTAGATATGCAGATGAGTTATCTTGAGGGACTACAGCATGCAATCGCTCAAGGCCAATGTTCCCCTGAAGAATTCTACTTTGCAGATGAGTGTCCCATTTTCATCGGTGTTTTGCCAATGCAAGGGCGTTGCAGAAGAGACCAGCTATATGGAAGAACACCATATCGGCCCAGAAAATTCGCACTCCACTCAGCAATAGGTCCAAGAGGCTACTACAAAGTGTGGTTATCCGAGAACAATGCCACTGATGCAGAAGTGAGCATGAGGCACTTTGTTTTGGACAACATTGAATCGCCCGTACATGCACCGAACCTTGGTGGGCGGCCACTTCCCGACAGATGCCTCCACCAAAGGGACACGGAGGCAACCCAACGGAGCTTTTCCAAGCGTATGTCCAGGCAAGCGTGAAATAATGGAGGGCTCCAGGTCAATCAAGAGATGAATCCGGTCCACGAAACCTCTACGAAGCGCAGCAGGCTGTATCAGATATTCTCACTGGCTTCAATTCAACATTAATGCCTTCCACGGTTGGTATGCTGCTCGTGCTCCAGGCCGCCATCTTACTAGCCGATGGGAGAACGACCGAGTGGCAAAACGAGTCTTTCGACAGCGACAATCGGGAGATGCTGAGGTTTTCGGTGGCCAAGAAAGCTTTAAATGCTTGTTTTGAAATAATGACCAATTTTACCATCCAGGTTGGCGAGAAAAAAAATCAGAAAATATCGAATTTGTACAGCAATCCGAACCGAACAACAAACTCGTTCATTGTGTGACATATGCTTTCCGCGAAATCACGTGATTTTCATTTTATGTCATTTGACTGTCCATATTTGGAAGCGCTGTAAAAACAAAACGAATGAACTTCTTGTCACGAAAAAAAATTCCCATGTGTGGAATTTCATTATTTATGTAACAAAATCGGAATTGAGAAAAATGTGTCCCTTGATTTTATCAGTATAATTAATAAAAATATCAAACCTCAATTGTTCTGTACGAGGTACTATAGTTTGGAAGAAAACTGTAAAATATCTTCTATAAGGTGTCATAACCAATGAATTTCTTTTGTGTGTTTATGCGTGTCTATGAACGTTAATTTTAATTTTATTGTTAGCAATTAATAAGTAAGTGTAGTATTAATTAATAGCGGAGCTCTGCGAGCCGAAGGCCCGCGCGGAGCACTATACTCATAGAACCCACGCTCATCATTTTTCATGGTCATGGCTAGCGGAATGTTTCGCGGGCGCGTGCGTCCGTGTGCACGTCCGTCCATCCACCCGTTACTTCATCATCGATGATGACGTATATGAAGAGAGAGGAACTGGGAACGAGGCTTTGTTTTTCGCGCGCTTCCCGCGGCTACCAACAGGGCAGTTCGCAAAAGCTTGCCTCCGCGCCAAAACCAACACAACCCGTCCTCGTCACTGGAAAAATCACGGAGAAAGACAAACAAGATACGCCAATTCCTGAAGCAAAGAAAACGGACCCTAAAACTCGCGAACGTTCTGAATATGACGGCGAACAACCTTTGCCGAAGAGGAAAAACACTGGATATCGGACAAGCAAGTAAGTAACTGTCTAAATGTGATTTGCAAAAATTGCTTAGTTAAGCTTATGTCATTTTACCAGAAGAATTTTCTCCAAGTTTTTGCATTCAGAGCTAAATTTACATCTTTGAATATCCGTGGTTTTGGCAATGAAGCCAAACAACGCTCTGTTTTTGATTTTGCGAAAAATTTCCGTTCTGATTTTATTTGTTTACAAGAAACTTTAGCGACAAGTCAAAATGCGATAAATTCTCTGACAGCTAAATGGCGCGGTAACGTGCGATAAAGTTTCTGGTCGCCCGCTTATGGTAAACAAGGCGGCGTTGCCGTTCTTGTAGCTGAAAATACTGATTTCAAATGTTTACAATGGAAAAAAAAAGATTCTTTTGGTAGAATTATTAGTGTTTAACTGAACTCGACGACACGAAAATTAATTTGGTTAATACTTATGCACCCACGAATCCAAATGAATGTAAATGCTTTTATGATACAATTCATGAATATTTTTTCAGAACTCTTTTAAAATTATTGATGGCGATTTTAACTGCATTGAAAACGTTTCTGATAAGTTTGGAGGAAATCTTACAATTTACACGGATTTGAAAGATCTGCACTAGTGTTCATAATGGCGCAAACAAAAAGCACGGCCGACTGAAAAATACAATGCACATGGTTTAATGCGGATAAAACTATTGGTACATATACACGTTTGGATAATTTTTTTATTGCTCAGGACTTGTATGATTCCCTTCTAAAATGCGAAATTTTGCCTTGTGTTTTTCCGATCATGATTCCGTTGATTTAGCCGCAATTTGCATAATGCATTTTCCCGTGGACCAGGACTTTGGAGGATAAATTTAGAATTTAATAGAAACGCTTAAAAGAGAAATTCGAGCCATAAATTTATCCTAAATGAGAGGAAACCAAATTCGTATCATTCGAAATTTTATCCTGCGAAGAATCAGTTTTATCTTTGGCTAAAATTACCCACGCAATACGTGGACTTTCTTCAGGGAAACCCCCCCCCCCCCCCCCCGGTTCAGACGGATTACCTCAAGAATTTTACGCTAAATTCTGGGATTATTTGGCCCTATTTAGTTTGGAAAATAATTCTTTCAGTGATTCAATGCAAGGAAGCGTGACTAGATTACTTTACAAGAAAGATGATAGGAAAAACCTCAAAAATTGGTGACCCGCCATTTCGCTACTCGATGTTGATTACAAAATTTGTTCAAAAGCTCTTACAAACAGACTTTCAAAAGTGTTACCCTCGATTATTCAAGAAGATCAAACTTGTTCCGTCCCAGGTAGGACGATTTTTGAGAATTTATTTATTTCTCTTGCGTGGCACTCTAGATTATATAAATATTACCAATGAAACTGGTATCTTGCTGAATATTGATCAAGAGAAAGCCTTTGACAGGGTAGAGAAGCATTGGTAAACTTTTTACCAATGTTAAATGCCATGAGGTTAGGAGCTTGGTGCTCACATCCGGACAATTCTTATGGCCTGACGTGGGTGTCAAGAATGCGAATCTTGGGTGTCTGGTCTAGCAATGGTAATGCAAATGTGAAACCGGATAACTGGTTACCACGCCTTTCCAAGCTAGATTAAAATTTGAACCTGTGGAAGGGTGTGGGGTGTTTTTACTCCCACCCTATCGGCACTACTCAATACTAGGTTTTTAGTTAATGTTAAGACTATTTTCTTTTACCTATGGACTTCTGCTTACGACGAGAATGACATGCGAGTGCGCTTTTTCATTAAGACCATACTTAAGGTATATGGGTTTTTCGAAATAAAGCAACTTTTCACAATGGCACCGAGAACTCTCGGGCCACTGTAAGGAACATAAGGAATGACATCACAACACAGTTGCAAATTGATTTTTCCCGAATGACCGAACAGAAATTTCTGCTTTGTGGTGTCATCCGAATATTTGTGAAGCTTGCGACTCTCATAATTGAGCTACTGGCAACTCATCATTTCCAAATCAGTTTCTCGGGTAATAGATGTATTTTATTCGGAAATTAGTCATACTAGTTATATTCTAGACCGAGAAAATGTTTTTTTTTAATTTTATTATTAAAAATTCCTTTTTATTTTTTTATTATTTTTTTATTATTTTTATTTATTACTTTTTTTTTTTGCCTTAGCCTCTCTATCAAAGCGTGGCTAGGTGCGAAACCCTTCATATGAATAGACCGAGAAAATGTTTTGTGAGCTATTGTGGAATTTGTGCAGTCTAAATGTACTGTGCAGACGGTCGCGTTATACGCTTACTGTTTTTGAGAATTGCTAAAATTGAAAAATAGTCTGGTCGTCAATCTTAATTTTTCTTGTGCTTCCGACCTTTCACCTAAGTTAAGCTTATCATTATCGTTTCTGTTCAGAGAGCTCCGCTGTTAGGCTAAGCCTATCTATATATATATATTAAGTAAGTGTAGTCTG
>JAJGOT010000305.1:257500-260000 GCA_022457155.1 Cladopsammia gracilis
AAATTACCTGGTAACCCTCCAGGGATCTCGCTAGCCTGTTTAAGTGATTTATTCTGTTTTTTTTTCTGCCTTTCTCGCCAAGTTATGCGGCGGCAGGGGTAATTTGCAAAACCCCGAACGCAGAACGCCGAACATTGTTCTCACCCACAACAGTAAATAAAAGCTAACCAATTTGAATCAGTGCTTAACCCTAATTAATGTTAATCAGTGCTACAGTATTTGTCGTAATTAGGGTTAAGCACTGATTCAAATTGGTTAGCATTTATTTACTGTTAAGGGTGAGAACAATGTTCGGCGTTCGGCAAATTTCCCCTGCCGGTTATGCGGTCCGCATCGTTTTGTAGTATATTTTTTTCTTTCCGAAACGTCGCCGAAGCCTTTTTTCCCTTTTCCGTGATGGCTGCCCGATGAGTGCCTGATGGCTGCTGGGCGGACAGCCTCCTTAATATCTCGGGCCAAAGCTAATCAGGTTCCTGTTATCAATAAGTAATATTTATAAAAAAAAGCCTGGAAAAAATGCTAAATCAGTCTTGGACCAAGGCCAAACTGTAAAAAAAATAGGCTAAAAGCCGCCGACCCCTCAAGTCTCCTAAGCACAAAACTTATTAAGACCCCCCCCCCCCCTCCCTCCCCCACCCACCCCCTCTTTGTTAAGCCTCCCTAGTCCCCCCTTTTATCCTTCACAACCACAACAATAAGGTTTGGGGAAAACGCCCCCTCCCCCAACACACACACTATCACCCCCCTCAAAATCCCATTAAACGATTTAACCGTCCATCCGGACCCTCTGATCGAACCATCGACAATACGCGCGCATAGTTAAAACACCCAAGCTCTAGAGTTTGATTTGGCCAAAAAAGGCTTAATTTCGCATAATGTTTTCTGTATACGCTCTCCACATTTTCCAATGGAGCGTTTACCGTAGCAAATGAATTAGAAACAATGCATAGCAAATCTGCAGATTACAAATGGGAAAAATTAAAGCAAACCTATCACATGGAGAGTTGAAATGGCAATTGCTTCAGCGACTTTGTTTTTTGCTGTACACTTGTATCCTCCTTCCATGCTTTTTGCAGTGTTCGGTAACAGAAGGAAGGATCCATGTTCATTCTCGCTTACAACTGCAACTGGGGGAAGGCCTCCATCCTTGCTCCACAACAATGTTGGTTTTGGGACTCCAGTGGCTTTGCAGCTAATGTTGGTTATTTTGCCTTCAGGAACAGTTTGGTTTGTTGGAGACACATAAACCTGAGGAGTGACTAATTTAGACCAAACAGATAATAATCAATGAAAACGAAGACTACGACATAAAATATGTATATTACAAAATTATTCTGTAGAAGAATTGATGTTTTCTTTTTGTAAGAAGCACAAAATACTGCACATAAAATAGGCACAATGCATGGTTTTAACCCTCGGATGTGCAAGGGGTTTTCGTTTTTCTTAAGGTTTTTCTCCGATTTTTTCTGGTTACCACGCCTTTCCAAGCTAGATTAAAATTTGAACCTGTGGAAGGGTGTGGGGTGTTTTTACTCCCACCCTATCGGCACTACTCAATACTAGGTTTTTAGTTAATGTTAAGACTATTTTCTTTTACCTATGGACTTCTGCTTACGACGAGAATGACATGCGAGTGCGCTTTTTCATTAAGACCATACTTAAGGTATATGGGTTTTTCGAAATAAAGCAACTTTTCACAATGGCACCGAGAACTCTCGGGCCACTGTAAGGAACATAAGGAATGACATCACAACACAGTTGCAAATTGATTTTTCCCGAATGACCGAACAGAAATTTCTGCTTTGTGGTGTCATCCGAATATTTGTGAAGCTTGCGACTCTCATAATTGAGCTACTGGCAACTCATCATTTCCAAATCAGTTTCTCGGGTAATAGATGTATTTTATTCGGAAATTAGTCATACTAGTTATATTCTAGACCGAGAAAATGTTTTTTTTTAATTTTATTATTAAAAATTCCTTTTTATTTTTTTATTATTTTTTTATTATTTTTATTTATTACTTTTTTTTTTTTGCCTTAGCCTCTCTATCAAAGCGTGGCTAGGTGCGAAACCCTTCATATGAATAGACCGAGAAAATGTTTTGTGAGCTATTGTGGAATTTGTGCAGTCTAAATGTACTGTGCAGACGGTCGCGTTATACGCTTACTGTTTTTGAGAATTGCTAAAATTGAAAAATAGTCTGGTCGTCAATCTTAATTTTTCTTGTGCTTCCGACCTTTCACCTAAGTTAAGCTTATCATTATCGTTTCTGTTCAGAGAGCTCCGCTGTTAGGCTAAGCCTATCTATATATATATATATATATATTAAGTAAGTGTAGTCTGTAGTGTTAATAAGTGTATCTATGTTATAAGCGTGATATGTAAGCGTATCGTAAGTATTGTATTAGTGTTTATAGCTAAAACATGTAATGTGCAGTGTAATACAGCAATAAAAAAAAAGAAGAACGATCGAGGGACCCCGGCCAAAGATCATAAAAAC
>JAJGOT010000305.1:265000-267500 GCA_022457155.1 Cladopsammia gracilis
AACAGTAAATAAAAGCTAACCAATTTGAATCAGTGCTTAACCCTAATTAATGTTAATCAGTGCTACAGTATTTGTCGTAATTAGGGTTAAGCACTGATTCAAATTGGTTAGCCTTTTTTTTTTTACTGTTAAGGGTGAGAACAATGTTCGGCGTTCGGCAAATTTCCCCTGCCGGTTATGCGGTCCGCATCGTTTTGTAGTATATTTTTTTCTTTCCGAAACGTCGCCGAAGCCTTTTTTCCCTTTTCCGTGATGGCTGCCCGATGAGTGCCTGATGGCTGCTGGGCGGACAGCCTCCTTAATATCTCGGGCCAAAGCTAATCAGGTTCCTGTTATCAATAAGTAATATTTATAAAAAAAAGCCTGGAAAAAATGCTAAATCAGTCTTGGACAAAGGCCAAACTGTAAAAAAAATAGGCTAAAAGCCGCCGACCCCTCAAGTCTCCTAAGCACAAAACTTATTAAGACTCCCCCACCCCCCTCCCTCCCCCACCCACCCCCTCTTTGTTAAGCCTCCCTAGTCCCCCCTTTTATCCTTCACAACCACAACAATAAGGTTTGGGGAAAACGCCCCCTCCCCCAACACACACACTATCACCCCCCTCAAAATCCCATTAAACGATTTAACCGTCCATCCGGACCCTCTGATCGAACCATCGACAATACGCGCGCATAGTTAAAACACCCAAGCTCTGGAGTTTGATTTGGCCAAAAAGGCGTAATTTGGCATAATGTTTTCTGTATACGCTCTCCACATTTTCCAATGGAGCGTTTACCGTAGCAAATGAATTAGAAACAATGCATAGCAAATCTGCAGATTACAAATGGGAAAAATTAAAGCAAACCTATCACATGGAGAGTTGAAATGGCAATTGCTTCAGCGACTTTGTTTTTTGCTGTACACTTGTATCCTCCTTCCATGCTTTTTGCAGTGTTCGGTAACAGAAGGAAGGATCCATGTTCATTCTCGCTTACAACTGCAACTGGGGGAAGGCCTCCATCCTTGCTCCACAACAATGTTGGTTTTGGGACTCCAGTGGCTTTGCAGCTAATGTTGGTTATTTTGCCTTCAGGAACAGTTTGGTTTGTTGGAGACACATAAACCTGAGGAGTGACTAATTTAGACCAAACAGATAATAATCAATGAAAACGAAGACTACGACATAAAATATGTATATTAAAAAATTATTCTGTAGAAGAATTGATGTTTTCTTTTTGTAAGAAGCACAAAATACTGCACATAAAATAGGCACAATGCATGGTTTTAACCCTCGGATGTGCAAGGGGTTTTCGTTTTTCTTAAGGTTTTTCTCCGATTTTTTCTGGTTACCACGCCTTTCCAAGCTAGATTAAAATTTGAACCTGTGGAAGGGTGTGGGGTGTTTTTACTCCCACCCTATCGGCACTACTCAATACTAGGTTTTTAGTTAATGTTAAGACTATTTTCTTTTACCTATGGACTTCTGCTTACGACGAGAATGACATGCGAGTGCGCTTTTTCATTAAGACCATACTTAAGGTATATGGGTTTTTCGAAATAAAGCAACTTTTCACAATGGCACCGAGAACTCTCGGGCCACTGTAAGGAACATAAGGAATGACATCACAACACAGTTGCAAATTGATTTTTCCCGAATGACCGAACAGAAATTTCTGCTTTGTGGTGTCATCCGAATATTTGTGAAGCTTGCGACTCTCATAATTGAGCTACTGGCAACTCATCATTTCCAAATCAGTTTCTCGGGTAATTTTCCAAACGCAACAGATGTATTTTATTCGGAAATTAGTCATACTAGTTATATTCTAGACCGAGAAAATGTTTTTTTTTAATTTTATTATTAAAAATTCCTTTTTATTTTTTTATTATTTTTTTATTATTTTTTTATTATTTTTATTTATTACTTTTTTTTTTTGCCTTAGCCTCTCTATCAAAGCGTGGCTAGGTGCGAAACCCTTCATATGAATAGACCGAGAAAATGTTTTGTGAGCTATTGTGGAATTTGTGCAGTCTAAATGTACTGTGCAGACGGTCGCGTTATACGCTTACTGTTTTTGAGAATTGCTAAAATTGAAAAATAGTCTGGTCGTCAATCTTAATTTTTCTTGTGCTTCCGACCTTTCACCTAAGTTAAGCTTATCATTATCGTTTCTGTTCAGAGAGCTCCGCTGTTAGGCTAAGCCTATCTATATATATATATATATATATTAAGTAAGTGTAGTCTGTAGTGTTAATAAGTGTATCTATGTTATAAGCGTGATATGTAAGCGTATCGTAAGTATTGTATTAGTGTTTATAGCTAAAACATGTAATGTGCAGTGTAATACAGCAATAAAAAAAAAGAACGATCGAGGGACCCCGGCCAAAGATCATAAAAACATTGATATTTATAACTCGAGAAAGAAAGCCGTCTTGTAGAGCACATTACAGGCTATCTATTAGATATACTAGTAATTTCAACATGAAAGTGGGTGCTGGCTTCAGACTTTCATGAAGGAAATA
>JAJGOT010000305.1:272500-285000 GCA_022457155.1 Cladopsammia gracilis
TTCGGCGTTCGGCAAATTTCCCCTGCCGGTTATGCGGTCCGCATCGTTTTGTAGTATATTTTTTTCTTTCCGAAACGTCGCCGAAGCCTTTTTTCCCTTTTCCGTGATGGCTGCCCGATGAGTGCCTGATGGCTGCTGGGCGGACAGCCTCCTTAATATCTCGGGCCAAAGCTAATCAGGTTCCTGTTATCAATAAGTAATATTTATAAAAAAAAGCCTGGAAAAAATGCTAAATCAGTCTTGGACCAAGGCCAAACTGTAAAAAAAATAGGCTAAAAGCCGCCGACCCCTCAAGTCTCCTAAGCACAAAACTTATTAAGACCCCCCCCCCTCCCTCCCCCCACCCACCCCCTCTTTGTTAAGCCTCCCTAGTCCCCCTTTTATCCTTCACAACCACAACAATAAGGTTTGGGGAAAACGCCCCCTCCCCCAACACACACACTATCACCCCCCTCAAAATCCCATTAAACGATTTAACCGTCCATCCGGACCCTCTGATCGAACCATCGACAATACGCGCGCATAGTTAAAACACCCAAGCTCTAGAGTTTGATTTGGCCAAAAAAGGCTTAATTTCGCATAATGTTTTCTGTATACGCTCTCCACATTTTCCAATGGAGCGTTTACCGTAGCAAATGAATTAGAAACAATGCATAGCAAATCTGCAGATTACAAATGGGAAAAATTAAAGCAAACCTATCACATGGAGAGTTGAAATGGCAATTGCTTCAGCGACTTTGTTTTTTGCTGTACACTTGTATCCTCCTTCCATGCTTTTTGCAGTGTTCGGTAACAGAAGGAAGGATCCATGTTCATTCTCGCTTACAACTGCAACTGGGGGAAGGCCTCCATCCTTGCTCCACAACAATGTTGGTTTTGGGACTCCAGTGGCTTTGCAGCTAATGTTGGTTATTTTGCCTTCAGGAACAGTTTGGTTTGTTGGAGACACATAAACCTGAGGAGTGACTAATTTAGACCAAACAGATAATAATCAATGAAAACGAAGACTACGACATAAAATATGTATATTACAAAATTATTCTGTAGAAGAATTGATGTTTTCTTTTTGTAAGAAGCACAAAATACTGCACATAAAATAGGCACAATGCATGGTTTTAACCCTCGGATGTGCAAGGGGTTTTCGTTTTTCTTAAGGTTTTTCTCCGATTTTTTCTGGTTACCACGCCTTTCCAAGCTAGATTAAAATTTGAACCTGTGGAAGGGTGTGGGGTGTTTTTACTCCCACCCTATCGGCACTACTCAATACTAGGTTTTTAGTTAATGTTAAGACTATTTTCTTTTACCTATGGACTTCTGCTTACGACGAGAATGACATGCGAGTGCGCTTTTTCATTAAGACCATACTTAAGGTATATGGGTTTTTCGAAATAAAGCAACTTTTCACAATGGCACCGAGAACTCTCGGGCCACTGTAAGGAACATAAGGAATGACATCACAACACAGTTGCAAATTGATTTTTCCCGAATGACCGAACAGAAATTTCTGCTTTGTGGTGTCATCCGAATATTTGTGAAGCTTGCGACTCTCATAATTGAGCTACTGGCAACTCATCATTTCCAAATCAGTTTCTCGGGTAATAGATGTATTTTATTCGGAAATTAGTCATACTAGTTATATTCTAGACCGAGAAAATGTTTTTTTTTAATTTTATTATTAAAAATTCCTTTTTATTTTTTTATTATTTTTTTATTATTTTTATTTATTACTTTTTTTTTTTGCCTTAGCCTCTCTATCAAAGCGTGGCTAGGTGCGAAACCCTTCATATGAATAGACCGAGAAAATGTTTTGTGAGCTATTGTGGAATTTGTGCAGTCTAAATGTACTGTGCAGACGGTCGCGTTATACGCTTACTGTTTTTGAGAATTGCTAAAATTGAAAAATAGTCTGGTCGTCAATCTTAATTTTTCTTGTGCTTCCGACCTTTCACCTAAGTTAAGCTTATCATTATCGTTTCTGTTCAGAGAGCTCCGCTGTTAGGCTAAGCCTATCTATATATATATATATTAAGTAAGTGTAGTCTGTAGTGTTAATAAGTGTATCTATGTTATAAGCGTGATATGTAAGCGTATCGTAAGTATTGTATTAGTGTTTATAGCTAAAACATGTAATGTGCAGTGTAATACAGCAATAAAAAAAAAGAAGAACGATCGAGGGACCCCGGCCAAAGATCATAAAAACATTGATATTTATAACTCGAGAAAGAAAGCCGTCTTGTAGAGCACATTACAGGCTATCTCACTGGAAAAACTGGACCATTTACAGACTTACAAAATCTTAGTGAAATCTCTGTAAAATTTGTAAAATCTCAATATTTTCCTTGTAAATTTCGAAGTCTGTAAATGTGCACACTTACAGAGATTTTACAATTCCCATAAAAAGTCTGTAAATTTTCACCCGATTTTTGCATCGTTTTTTATGAAATGTCTGTAAAATCTTCATGTTTATCTTGTAAATTTTTGAAACCATTTACAGAGATTTTATTAGGAATTTACAAAAGGTTGTAAAATATTTGTAAAATCTCTGTAATATTTTACAGAGATTTTATAGATTTCCAAAAATCTCTGTAAAATCTCTTTATTATGTCTGTAAATTTGTATGTAGTAAATGTGCAGTTTTTACAGGGATTTTATAGATTTCAAAATATCTGTAAAATCTCTTTATTTTCTGTGTAAATTTGTATGTAGCAAATGTGCAGTTTTTACAGGGATTTTATAGATTTCAAAATATCTGTAAAATCTCTTTATTTTCTGTGTAAATTTGTATGTAGTAAATGTGCACTTTTTACAGAGATTTTACCAACTCTTTAAAAACTATGTAAATTGATGTTAAGGCTTAATCGATTTTTAAGAAATTTGTTAATAAAGTATTGCTTTGGTAATAATGTAAATTTCACTTTTTTTTTTCCACATTTTGTCTGTAAAATGTTAATGTTTATACAGAGATTTTACAGTACTAAAAAAAAATCTCTGCCAACATATTACTGTAGGCATGCTACAAAAACTTGCAAATTACTGGGTACATAAACATATCAAAAACCAGTAAACACCACCTTGGTAAGTTTTGGCATAGAAATACATGTAAGCTTCACTTGTCTTAGCACAATTTAAGTGCATAGCTTCCACAGTCGCGACATTTTGGGGTTACTGGATTTTCCATGCTTGTACCCAGCAATTTATATGAGAAACCAGCAGCTAACAAATCCATGAAACTGGAAGGCAAGGCTTCAATGCAACATTATTAATTTCCTTTATTATTTTCATCTAATGGATCATGATAAGAAATATATTCTATCTTCTATTATATCGCAATACATATAACTATCTCTAAGAAGGTGCAGCAAGATCATGATATATTACCCTGTAGAACATTTTTTTGAAATTAATAAATATCCTTTTGCATCAGAACTAATAAATAAAAGGTCCTCCTAGTATATTTGTCTAAGGTTCAACAAGATCACATTTTATTTGAATTTTTTTTTTTTTTGGGGGGGGGGGGGGGGGGAAATTAATAAATTTCTTTCTGCAACAAAACTTATAAATCAAAGGCGGTCCCCCTGTAATATTTGTCTAAGGTTCAACAAGATCACAATTTATTTAAATGTTTTGTTTGGGATTAATAAATAAATTTCTTTTTGCAACAGAACTTATAAATCAAAGGCCGGCCCCATTGGTATATTTGTCTAAGATTCAACAAGATCACAATTTATTTAAATGTTTTGTTTGGAATAAATAAATAAATTTCTTTTTGCAACAGAACTTATAAATCAAAGGCCGGCCCCACTGGTATATTTGTCTAAGGTTCAACAAGATGATGATCACAATTTATTTGATTTTTTTTTGGAATTAATAAATAATTTCTTTCTGCAAAACTTATAAATAATAGGTCCCCTGATGTATTTGTGTGATCTCTTTTTAATAAAAAATGGGGAATTTATACAAAATTTCTTTTTGCAACAAAACATAAAAAAATAGTCCCCTTTGCCCTGGTTCTTCAAAAGATGGACAGTGCTTTCCAGAGAATAACATATAATTAGCTTTTACAAAATTTATCTGCTGGATAGTGATTTATTTATACCCACAAAAGATAATCTTCTTCTTCTTCAACCATTTCTTGAAGTTTAGACATGTATGCATGTCTTTTTTTTGGTTCTTAGGTTGTAAAAGTTGATTATTGACTCTAATTATTCAAGTAGTTAAACAATAACAAGATTATCCCTTGTTACAACTTTTGTTTCGTTTTTCCTGCGAACTTTTCCTTTAAGGAAAAGCTCCTTTCCAATAAGTACCACTAAGTTCTCTTTGTTTTCTGCCATTTCAC
The DNA here is from genome assembly GCA_022457155.1 of Cladopsammia gracilis. Taxonomy (NCBI): domain Eukaryota; kingdom Metazoa; phylum Cnidaria; class Anthozoa; order Scleractinia; family Dendrophylliidae; genus Cladopsammia; species Cladopsammia gracilis. The sequence goes on from JAJGOT010000305.1 coordinate 276,840, forward strand.
CCGCCCTAGGGACAGGCACACCCAGGTCTTGCAGAGTTCTTTTAAGTTGCATAGTTTTTAAATCAGCTAATTTCTTTACTTGCATAAAGAACAGAGTGGTGATTATTGCCATTGGCCTCGGTATCTGAAATTTGATGAGAAACAGATGGCATTTAAAAGTGAAGCGCATACCGCTTTTGAATACTTTGATATTCCCATAAGTGTACAAAACAGGAGACTACTTAATTGAAAGCAAAATGAAAACCTTGCTTTTAAAGAGAATACTACATTACTGCAAAATTTTACAATGCTTTACATGTAGTTAAAACAGGTTGCATGTTGACTCCAAATAATAGAGAATCAATCAATAGAGTTGATACAGTATAACCTCATTATATCATTTCCCAAGGGAAGTGAGATGCCATGCATTATTTTATCCATTGAAATTTTAACATTGGTTCAATTCCTCAAATACCAAATGAGGGTCATTACGTACTACTATTAGCCATATAGTTGTGTCACAATCTTACCAAATTGTTTTTTAAGAGTTCCAAATTTCCCTCTTCTATTCTTTTTAATCTTTCCAACTCATATGGAGAGATATCAGGAAGACTCTATAAAATTGAATAAAAATAAAAAACTTAGTACTGTGTGCTTCTTATAGACAGGTAGAGATATGATGGATGATGGAGGATGAAAATCAAACTACCCTTATCTACAACTGTACTTGCCACATACGTACCATAAAACCATATTTTATACCATGCCATAGAAAATACAATCAATCAGAATACAGAAAAGCTGTTGTACAGTGTATATTAAACGGTATTACACCCAACCTTCCTATTTTGTGCTGCGATCCAGTTCCTGCTAGTGTATTTTCTATGGCATGGTATAAAATAATTATGCATCACTTTCTCATGATATACCATGGAATATCCCATTTGTCACTTGTACTTTCTTGGTATACACACTTGACAACGCTTGTGTGTACACCGAGAAAATTCAAATGACTAGTGGTACATTCCATGGTACCACTCAAAAGTGTTGCATTACTAGAGTATACATGTAAATACCAAAACAAAACAAGCCCATCTCTCCAAAAAACTGTAACTTTACCATAATGTACAAGCCTGTGTGTTTATGTGGAAGCTGCTGTTGAATAGGTGAACCCTCTTCAGCATGAAAATTACAATTATAACACTTACACGTTCATTGCTTACTTCATCCTCGTTTACAGGACTTGCAACCTTTTTACATCCCTAGCAAAACAAAACGTGGCTTAGAATTCATTCATTCATTCAATGACAAAGGTAGTCTATTATTATTATTATTATTATTATTATTATTATTATTATTATTCATTGTAGTCACTATCTGTCTTCTCATTGGCTAAGAACCTACATTTAATTCTGGAAATCAGCTCACCCTACAAGATTATTCACTTATCTGCTAGTAGATACACTGTAAGTGAATTATCTGTTAAGTGTGCACACACAAGTCATGATTTCCAAGAGCAATGCCCAGTTCATGGGTGGTGAATTCTATTCTTGTTGGAAAGTAATAAAGTATGTTCCATGCGACAGTGTTTTTGTTGAAATTTTCTTTAAAAAAAGAGTAATAAAACAATTATTAGATTCGGTTTTTGTAATATCAGGTATAATCAAGGTCCTGGTAAGTGTTATCAGCTGAAGCCGAAGGCTTGATTATCACAAAAACCTCATCCACTATTATTTGTTTATAATAATAAAACACTGTCATAAAACTGAGAACACCCCTTCATCCCTGTATGCTTACTTTGTCAACTTTTTTTTTTCTTTTTGTCACTGGCTCCTGGGTTATTATCCTGTAAAAATAACATTGAAACAATAAATAACAACAACAAACACACTTTAGTCACATTTTTACTTCTTATGGCTTGTTTAAAAAACTCAATACTTTCTGTGCAACTTTGCAAATTTTGGTCATTATGTATTTTCATTGGCAGGTTAATCTGAGAAATTTGCCATGTGCAAACAGCTTGCTTGCATGGTTTGGGAATTTGCTTGCAAAGGTTTTCAGGAGATTCCACTTGTTCAAAAAACCTTCTATGGTCAGTTTGGTCTCAGCTTTAGTTCACATGCTAAATAATCAATTCAGTAATATTCCAAGCAAAATTTTCAAATAAAGAGGAATCTGCCAAATAATCTACCAGATGAAATGTTCTACCGAAATGAAGTTGTTTGCACCAGTTGCAAATTATGTAGTTCTTAGGGTAAACGGTCAATCAAATTACCAACATTATGATGTTAGTTTGTAAAGTTTTACAGAAAATTCCATCTTGTTTGACTGTAACTCTGGTTACTTGAAAATAAATGATACTGTCTTTTGATGTTTATAAAACTAACACCTTTACATGTACATATGCTTACTTGATTAACTGGTTTTGCTCCTGGATTACTTTCCTGTGAAAACAGAATATTAAAAGGTTAAGTATCTGTTTGCTTCAATCACAATCACATAATATGCCAAGCCCAGTATTTAAACTTAGAATACATTGGTGGGAGGCAAGTGCTCTCAACACCACACCACCCTTGCTCTTATGACTTTACTCTGGTTGCAGAGTTAAGCAAGAACATGCATCAAAAGCAATAATAAAGATGAGTAAATTTGTGCTTACAACAATTTCTCCATCATCGCTTGAGCTTTGCTTGAATCTCTGTAAAACAAAAATGACCGTTTGGAAATGTTTGAAATCCCATATTATAGAGTAACTGACAATAATGCTTTTTATGGTTATTATTTGTGACAATATTTCAAAAGTTTCAGTGTACACTGTTAGTATACTGGCAGTAATAACTTCTAACATTTTACTTCTTTTATTTTTTTCTGTGAAGTCAGTAGGTGTTCCACTGTATCCTTTAAAATTTATTTCTGGGCCAACTATCTAAAATACATAATCACCTTTTGTGGTTTTAAATCCTCACTGGTGCAGCTTTCTTGAACCTGCTGACATATAAATTTTTGAATGAAAAAATATTAACACTAAATATTAATATTAATTGCTGCACTAATACAAATCTTTGACTAAATTAAACATGCCAAATGTTTATTTTACTAAATGCATTACTGCATATAACAATTAGGCATGTTGGTCTTGTCAAATGGCCATCTTATAATTTTCTTTCCTTTTTCCTCTCCACTAGCAGCCTTTTATTATGCTTAAACAGAATGTGAACACAATATGAAAGGATGAAAATGGAAGGATTTCATATTCTGAAAAGATATATAATCAGAAGGAGAGATATATAATCACAGTTTTTGCTGTGTGCCAGGATTCGAGTGTTTTTCTAACACGGTAATCGCCTTTGTCTATGACACAAAAAAGTCAAGCATTGTCGAAGTCAATGCAATGATTGTTTTACCACGCATGGTTGGCGACGTTGGAACCATTTGAATAGTTCTTCAAGTTCCTTTGATGTTCCCTTTTGCGTGTTAGGAAGCATCTTCCGGTTTCTCCTATGTAGTTCCAAGGACAGTCTTTGCATGGAATCTTGTAAACAACATTACATTGAAGATCAGAGGGTTGTCTGAACTTAGGAGACGGGAATTCTTGTTGAAGGGTTTTGAGTGGTTTATTGACAACCTGCATGCTTAGTGATAAAGGGAAAGCCAGAGTTTTTATTTTTATTTTTCAAACATACTATATTTTCCCTTTTGAATAACCCCAAAGTATATTTTAAGCTTTCCCACTAGATTTGAGGTTTACTTAAGCACCATTTTTGACAATAAACAGGGATGTAGATAATAGCCGGGAGCCGGGGAAATTACCCGGCTGTCAACTTCGTTTTTCCAGCTGTTGAAGCCTAGTGAAGCTTTAAAAGGACTACATTTTTCTATTTTTTACCCGTCTGTCAGTTCTATATTTCCACCAGTTAAAAACTGAATCTACATCCCTGCAATAAATATGATATGCAATTTATGAAAATACAGCTGTAGTTAGTACAATACATGACTCCATGTGAAGTTGGGTGCAGAATCCCAAATATTGATTTCATTACTCCCATACCTTCTTCTAGGCTTTGTATGGGAGCCTCAAACTTTATTTGCCAGCAAACAGGAATCTTGATCGCTTCCAAAAATTTCTGGTTTTTGCCAGAAGTTTCCGATCTTCTACAGTTTCAAACTAAAAAAAGATAAAAGATAGTTAATTATAATTATTTCATTTAAAGTAGCTATTAACATTTATGTTGTTTGTCATTGTAAGCACCTTACATGTATCTAGGTTAAGAGTTGGCATTGAATGCAGGACCTGAACAATCGATGAAAATCGATGATCGGAAAATCCAAAAATTACTGTTGATTTGCATCGATTGGCATTGGCCAATCGATGATCAATCGATAATCACACTTAGGTGGTCGCGAACTTCATCGACTGCCATTACAAAACTTTTTCTCAGTGCAAATAAAAAAATGTCATGTATAACAGAAAATGTGTGCATTAAATTGAACATATTTTACGAATACTTAGCTAAACTGTTGGCTCCAAACGTTACATCGCGCATAAAATATTTCACACCTTGCCTAATTTGCCAGCTGTTTCGTTGAAGCATAACGGTGTTTGTTTTTCTTACACACAAATCCGTAGTACGTTTCTATGAATTTTAAACTTGTGGGAAACGTGTGGGTGAATAAACAAGTTTACACATTGCTACTCACTAGTTTTTACTCAAATAAAACAATCTATTATGTTAATTGATTGATTCCCATCGATTATCAATTGATATTGATAATCGATGTAGTTAATTGATCGATTCTTATCGATTATCAATTAATACTGATAATCAATGACAATCAATAATCACAAAAATTTTAGTGATCGATTGTCCATCGATTATCAATATCAATTGATTAATTGATATCGATTGTCATCAATTGCTATCGATTGCCATCGATTATCGATTTCATCGATTGTTCAGGTCCCGTTGAATGTGAAGCAAGAATGGACTTCTGATGCTCTCCATGATACCATACTTGAATCTGTCTTCAGGTGTTCTTCCATTGTATTGCTTCTCCAAGCCTAAAATGAATGCTTAAAATTTGATCCCCAAACTGTCATTGAAAAGTCCCCTCAATCAAATGAATCCCTCTCTATCACCTCTATGCCGCTTATATGAGGTGATGGATATCAGGGTTTTTTTTCGTTCAGAAGCACTTGACCCAGGGGACTTTGTCTTGTTAGATTCCCCCACTCCTGGGGGAAATTCTCAACTTTGCTCCAACCATTTTACAATACCCCTGGTTGGCCCGGGGTCCTACCCGAGGGGCAAGCGGATGACATGTGCATAATTAAAAATGAAAATGTATCTGCTTGTGCTGTTTGCAATACAGTGTGCATGTAACTATTGTATGCTAGCTGTATAACAACAAGTGGGCAAAAATATGTCAGGTTATAATAAATTTTATAAACCAGGGGCATTTTGAGTGTGTGTGTTTAGGAGGATGGAGGAGGGGTGGCAGTGGTAACTTTTCAGCTGTCTGAAAATTGCACAAGATCTCAATGTCAATATTGTGATGTTTGCCAAGTTGTTATTACTTAGCTTTCAATAAGCAAGGTAAATGAGTCAGCAATGGAAAACAGAGCGATTAATCAAAATTTCCTTGCTGAAGACCATCATTTCCCGACCCCCACCCCAGACGGTATCTCAGTCGGTAAAAATTCGCTGAGCGATCGATCGTGCCAAATAAGTTTATATTTTAGACCGTTTTACCTTATTATCTTCCACCACAATCTTTATAAGGTCTGCTAACCCATGTTTTCTAAGAAAATCGCCAGCATCCATGGTCTAAGGGAAGAACCGGCGTAAGTCAAACATAAGATGAAGCTTATCTCAGTGCGTCTCGTGTCCACCATCGACAGCAGCGATCGCAACGATCCAATTCCATCGACATGACTAACAATTTCCAATGTTGAAAAAGCTGAAACTAAGATTTGAACACTGATATACTCACTCGCTTTGAAATTGTCCACTGTCCGACGGAAAAAAAAGATATTACACACAATGTACAAGCGAAGATGAATTTGCATGAACTCAACGAAATAACGAAAAGAGCGCGGATAGAGCGAGAGGCATTGTGGTAAGGTTTGTGTAACATGTGACTTGAACATGTGACCTACGTCACATCCATTCCTGTCCCCAGACCTCCACCGTTTTTCCGAAAGAACGAAACGAGGGCTCTGGGGAAGAGAATACACGTGTTTGTAGCTGTCATGTCGGTCTGTTTTTGTGAAAAATGTCGCGGTAACGTATCGTGGCATCGAACCACTGTAAATCGCCACTTTGAGCGCCAAGATGTGTTATATAGTAGTTTGGAAGATGCCAGCTTGGATGAATCTTGGATGAATCGTATTGCCGTTCCGAAGGCTTTATAGGACAGGGAGAAATTCGCCTTCTTCAGTTCTGTGAAAACAACTTTCACTTCGATTTTGCATCCAGCCTCTTCACGCAGGTTTGTCTTTGTCCTAATAAATCAAAACAGAAGAACTGATATAGCAAAAAGAATCGGTAAATACCGTATCAAAATAAGGATTTTCTTACCATTTGAATGCCTCGGCAATAAAATGAGACAATAACTTTCTCGCATAGGTATTCTTGTCCGCCTTGTTAGTTTAACATACCGCTGACCGATAGCCATTGCATTCTCACTTCATTCCCAGGTTCTACCGCTTTCTTGCAACCGTGTGTCCTTGCTCGTTTCTGAAACCGACTGATTAGCTCGGTTGTTAATTATGTCCGGTTAGTTAAGTAATCCCGGTTAGCTTGAGTTTTTTTTAACTACCAGGTCGTCCTCCAACAACAACGCATTTCGTGATTCTACTTTTGTGTAATATTTTGCAGTTTTATGCTTTTGAACGAGCAATACAGAAAGTAAAATATCGATTTACCATTAAATGACTTTACTGTTTGAACAAAAATTTTGTCACTGACAATTGTAGAGAATTCAGTTAGAATGCCCCGTATATGCTATTTTACAGAGATTTTACAATGCCCCGTACATGCTATTTTACAGAGATTTTACAATGCCCCGTATATGCCATTTTACAGAGATTTTACAATGCCCCGTATATGCCATTTTACAGAGATTTTACAATGCCCCGTATATGCCATTTTACAGAGATTTTACAATGCCCCGTATATGCTATTTTACAGAGATTTTACAATGCCCCGTATATGCAATTTTACAGAGATTTTACAATGCCCCGTATATGTCATTTTACAGAGATTTTACAATACCTACAAAAATTTACAAACATTGCTGAATTCCAGCAAAATCTCTGTAAATCGCATATTTACAGATATTCTACAGAGTTTTTGTTAACTCTGTAAATTATTTTCAGTATTTCATATTCGATACACTAGAATTTACAGACATTTTATAAAGCTTTCAAACCATACAACGATAACTAAAGTCTGTAAAATATCTGTAAAACAATAATTTACAGACATTTTGTTTTTCACCCAAATAAAAGCCATAAATTCGTTTGTGATAAAAAGTCTGTAAAAACTAGATTTACAGAAATTTTGTAAACTCTGTAAATGGTCCAGTTTTTCCAGTGTCTATTAGATATACTAGTAATTTCAACATGAAAGTGGGTGCTGGCTTCAGACTTTCATGAAGGAAATACGTGTTTTACGATTTGAAATGAACGGTATAATTCGGGTGAGTGGTTAAATAGGTTGCACAGAGGGGAGGGCTGTTGTAAGTGTGGGGTGACTTATTTTTTTTTCCGATTTCCCCCTTTACAATGCCGAAGTTTGCTGACAGTTTAACCATAACTTTTTTAACAGAAATGTTTATTTGTAAAACTTCAATTAATTACAAGGTGTTCTGTTTAATTGAATTTTTTAAATAATTTTTAGCAACTGCTAGCTGCTGAAAGTCCTTCATTTTAAATATTTCAACTCATATTAAGAAATTCGTACTATAACTGTAATTTGAACAACCATAGTGAAAATTGGCTTTTTTCTAACGAACAATAACTAACTTGAAAGAAATAAAAATTCTGTCATTGAAGCTTTGTTCTAATCATTTATAGCAACTGTTTGTTGCTACGTCTTTCAATTAAAATCTCTCAAGTCATACAAAAATATTAATTATTTCTAGCAACTGCTATTGGCTTAACGTCTTTCAATTAAAACCC